>JAMPIV010010211.1:0-133572 GCA_024509875.1 Oreohelix idahoensis
ACATCGATCGAAGTGAACGGGAGGTAGGAAAAAAAATGCATATTTTGAACGTCAGCCCTTAGCTCCCCTTAAATTTGTATATTTGGGTTCCTTAGGACTTGCTGACAAAGAATATGTTAAACGTTACGCAAATAGTCTAGGAATTAACAAATTATAGCCAAAAGAAATAGTGAGGGTGTCAGACAACCCCAAAATCCGAATCGCTCAGTGGCAGATTTTGACACCACCATTGTACGGGAAATAGGTCCCCATGTTAAATCCTATTTGATTGGAGCGCAGTAAATGTAAGGCGAAACACGATTAGTCGGACTACCAATACTAATTTTTTTGTTTGTTAGGGGAAACAGTAGTAGAGGTACTTTTTTTCAAACGCTTGTGTAAACATGGCTCGATTGGTTAGACCCGCCAATATAGGCAATTAGAAGCGTCAGTTCAGCACCACATTTTCAAATAAACTTTCTAAAGAACCAGTGCGTTGAGCGCCAGTGCATATTTTTCTAAATAAAAGCCTGGGACATCGGCAGATCGAAATTGTGCTATATTCATTGCCAGTCAACGTAACTGTGTATTATTTCCATGAATTGTGGTAAGCTTGAAATATTTGATATCTTTTTAATGAAAATTGAATGTAAATTGATAATTTATGTCTGTATATGTGTGTGGTTCAGTAGCGAACATGAGGCAAGGCCTAAATAGTTCTCCAACCTGAACAGAAGGTGTCGGAGAAAAGTAAAACTGCATGGAATTGCCAAACAGTACACTGACACCTATCTTATTGACTAGAAAGAACTAATGCTGGAATTGCAGAGGCGTGGTAACCATTAGGGAAGAGTATACTGGTGTCAATTGTTTCAGATGAAGCTGACAGTTGGCCTACCGCTCTGAACTCAGTGTTTGTTATGTATTGTGTTCAGTCTGGAAATAGATTATAAATTAGTTCTGAAATAGGAGGTACAACCTTCCTTTTTCAGGGACCGTGGTCCTAAAGTTATTGAGCAGCACCTGGTCTGAACTTTGCTGAATCTAGAGGCTGACAGCATACTCCTGGGTCCAGATAGCAACCAGTGAGGTGTCTCCAAAACACAGGAAGAAATCGAGCAGAGGAGTCTTTTCCTGCCGCCATCACGAAAGATAAGCTTCTGTGGCCAGAGGAGCTCAACATTATGTGTCCCCCTCTAAAATTGACATTATAATAAAACAGAGGGACGATACATTGTTTAAATTGATAGGAACTGTGAACGTTTCCCCATACTAGTTCCAAGATAAACAAACACTTGAAGTCATGATGACAAATAACAACATAGCTTGAAAAACAAAACCAGTATTACCTCATAGTACTACTACACAACTGACACACATAGGATAATACTAATACAATATGTCACTACAAGGTTCATATTTATAAATTATGTACATATAAATTGTGATTACATTTGATTGTGATTCCTGGTTCACTGTGTAGTTGAATCAGGATATATATTAGTGAAAGTAATTAATACATATATATTTGAACTTTTACCATTGACTCAATTAAGATAGTCTTATAGAGTTTTAAATGTGTGTGAGTGTCACAGTGTTGTCAAGTGTGGTGGAATAAATTAAATTGTTTATCTGTCTGTTGTTGTTGTGACTTACACTTCATCATTTACATAACCCTAGACATTTAACGTAGTCATCACAATATTCCAGAATAATTCGGACTGAGGTATAAATGTGGTAGCAAGTAAGGTTATCTGTAAAACACTACACCTATTAGATACAGATACCTTCACAGCTGACCTCAGTCAGTTCACTAAGTCCCCTATAAATATTTATAACATCCCACATTACCACAATGCTACACAATAAAGCAGGGATTTTGGTGAATCTAAGGGTATTCGGTTTGAAGTACTACTTATAGTCAGTGTGAAGATATGATGAATTATTGCTGCATAAAATGCACACATTGCCATTTTTGACATTACGGATTGAGAGGCAAAAGGATTGTGACGTAGTTGTTATCTTGGAGGTTCGCACGATTTCAATATATTTAAAAAGCACATGAATCAAAAGCCACACACATCACTCTACGGTCTGTAGGAGAGCTGAACTGCATCAAAGCCTCGACATACAAGAACAAAGAGAAACTGCTATGTTTGAGACAGCTATCCTTTTCAGCGCCGTAGCGGTGAGCCTGAGTGTATGTAGATTACACTTATAGTTTGCAAATTGATATTTTACACTTGATTGATTATTATGCATATAATGTTATTTGACGTGTATTTTCTGCCTGATTCTTTGTCGCTATTCTTGCTAGTGGCGGTAAGAAGATTGGCATACTGGGAATATAACCACCATCTTTTCCAGCCTTAGCGAAGCGAGAGTCCTTCTCAGGACTGGTAATGACTCGGAAATAAGCTATCAGCCCTGTTCAGAGCTGGCTTGTAAGGCTGAGATCAAAGATTTCGTATTTCTGTATTACTGGGCACTCCTTTTGTGTCTATATGACTGATGAATTATTATGTACGACATACTTTTCTTGACGACATTATGACAATGTATGTCAACAATTGGATGACACTGACAGTATGACAACATGTAAACAATCGTAATTTCTGAAGACAAATCTACAAGACAGTTTGACGTAGGGTATTTGTGTGACAAATACTGTACACTAACCTTGTCGTATTATAGGCTAAATCTGGAAGTCGATTCATCGTTGCCTAGCTTAAGTTAGAGTCTAAAGAACCAGGAGTCAACATCTTACTAACCTAAACCACAACTGCTACCTGGTCTCCACATTGCGCTGGCTAGACCCGTACCCAGATTTCACTGTGTGTCTCAGTAGACTATGACTGCTAGCTGACCTTAGCATTGCTGCTTTAAGGACAAGGAGCATCTCATCAGTTAATTGCTAGAAACCAAAGATACCACAACAAACAAACGAACTGTATAAAACTGTCTCATAATGAAGATTGACATCAGAACTAGAGACGCTTTTCTGTGTAAATAGATTTATTGTACCAGATATATCTTCAAAGTTGTAACTGATTTTTTTACATCTATAACTGTATTTCTCTTTACATACATTTTATTTTTTAAACATTAATGAAGTAGACATTAAAATAAGTGATTTCTTTACATCTGAAGTTATTGAAATATTTTAAATATTTCTTGTGTTAATACAATAGTAATTTGAAAGGATATCTTAGAGCTATTTATATTTTCCCTAGAAGCATAGGATAGACCCAGTGAGACGGCAACGTAGTCACCTGTTCACTACTTCTATAACATCTGGAAGGTGAGCTTAATGTCTACTTTATCCTGCACCACTCCGTCACCCATTCTCTTGTCTGTGTCTGGGATACTATTTTATATCAAGTACTACTTGATACTATCATATCTCATTTAAATTTACCATCTGGCCACAGCGGGCAACCAGGTAAAAGCCAGAGTTACGTCTGGGGGTCAAGTGACTACACCACGTTTAGTGTGCAATGTCACAGAGGGAATCCTTGGAAGTGTGTGGATTATTTCAACAGCCAATGAGGCATTAATTAGCCTCACATACACAGGTTCACTTTCACGTGTGTATGTTTTAGCTTTGTGCTTACCTGGTGGTTCATGTTCACTTTCACGTGTGTATTCTTTAGCTTTGTGGTTACCTGGTGGTTATGTAAGGATGAATCCAATTATGCCTTCATGTATGTCAAAAGCTGCAGTAGCACTCTGGTTAGTGCACTGGCTTACAAGCTTGGGGGTCCATGGTTCGATCGAGGTGGGAATTTTTAGACCGCAAACGGCTCCAAGGTCGACCCAGTCTCACGAATTGGGTACCAGAGCAACTCTCGGAAGGTTAAGGCGGTCGGCGTGATGATGACCACATCACCCCTAGTGTGCCCAGGGTCAAGAAAATATGGGCCTAACACCATATTCCCAAAATGCCTCAATGGGCGTGTAACGGGATCCTTTACCTACGTCACGGGTGTAACAAGAGCCGTCTATTATTATTTTGTGTACTCTCTACATCAAATTCTACTTCTCCATAAGGCATATTTTACATGGTAACTAGTACGACGTTGTCCACGATGCTAGTAGCCTCATCATTTAGAACAAATTCCTACAGAAACCACAACTACAAGAACATGTGAATGCTTGGTGCAGGCTGTCTGCCAGAGATCCCCCTACAGTGGTGGTTCCATACACAGCAAGAAATAAAATAGATAATAATGACGAATGATGATGTTGCAATTTAAATCGCCAAAAGATTTTCTTGTAATGAAAATAATTACAAATTCAGCTTTACTCACCCCTAAATGAAAATGTGCACGTTGTTTTACTTAATGTGAGGGGTCAATTTGCAGCAACTTGCACATTAAATAAATTAATTTGCATACATTTAAAAAATGTTTACCATACAAGCTAATTATAGTTTATAACGTGTCAAAACTTAAAGAGCCCTAACACGTACAAGTATTTTAAGTAATATATTTACATCTGATCTAGTCGCTGACAAAATTAAGAATTAATTGTAGTATTCAAAATGACAATATCATGCCTCTTTAATGAACTCGTTTCATCTTAAAAAAAAAAAAAAAAAAACTATAACAATTTGTTTGTGACTACCTAAATTATCAGGACAAATAATGCACTGATTCAGTAACCATTATGTCCTATTTAACTGTTTTATTATTCAAAGTCAATAAATGCTGTCTTCATAAAGTATAGCACGTGATAATATATTATCCATATTTAATGCTGCTAAATGGCGCTTAAGTTGCCAGAGCGTTGATTACCGCGGTAGCATAGTGGTAAGTGTACTGGCTTCCTAACTCAGTGGTCTATGGTTGGATCCCCAGATGAGGTGGGATATTTTTTAGGCCGCAAACGGCTCCTGGGTCGACCCAGCCCCAAATGGGTACCAGAGCAACTCTGGGAAGGTTAAGGCGGCCGGCGTGATGCTGACCACATCACCCCTAGTGTGCCGACGGTCGAGAAAATATGGGCCTAACACCATATTCCCATAATGCCTCAATAGGGCGTGTAACGGGATCCTTTTTCCCTTCCTTCCTTTCATTTGTAAACACTGACTGACAGTTGTATAAAGCAGATAGTAGTTTTAAGTATTATATTTTACAATTAATGAGTCGACAAAGCGTTAGTTATCATTTCTGTTAGTAAAGTGTCATGTTAATGCATGTATTCATCCATGTGTTTTTGTTGTTTGCTTCCCTTGGAAAGTGAAGTGTCAAATAAAATCTGTAAAAAAAACTTGAAGGAAGCATTTATAATTTATTGGCAGAACAAAATATATCTTTCGAAAAACGAAGGCAAACATTAAATATACTTCTTTTTTTCACATCTTCACACATATGCGTTGTTACTTTATTTAGAATCTTCAAATTGAGCTTCGGGCAAGATTTTAGGTTTTCCTAAATGTGTGATGCAGACGCTGAGAAGGTCAGACGTTGGCTTCAGTCATCCGTCGTCATTATTTCATCCTCATCAGGACATTATTTCAGGACACCAGATCTAGGTCTTTAAAAAAATTCATAACAAGAATCCTTTTTCAGGACACCAGTTCTAGGTCTTTCTATTTCGATCATATACTTGCTCGTATATTAATGAATTCATCATGTACATCATATAAAAGAATTAGTTTATACGGACTAAAATACAGCACTAGTATCCCAGTAAGTTGAATAATTAACGTACAAATACTAACACACTTCAGTAATGTAACTGTGTAAACGTTTACAATCAAACGGTAACGTACACGCTGTAGTTGTGATTGCAGCTGTATTCTTAGTTGTCAAGAAATATCTGGCAATGGCCATGCACGTGTGTGACATGACACAGAATTAATCACCGCGAGCTACAGTTGTCCTTCACTTGGTCTGCGGCCGGCAAATAAATGCCAACTGCATTTTATAATGACATCTTCACCACACCAAAAACACCTTATGCACCAAAAACTAAAAAAAAAAAAGACATAAATATAAAGTTCAATGTACGCAACAACTATAAAAAAATGCACTTATTTCAAGTAAACCTGTTGCAGATGTTAACAATACTACTATAGCAATTCCTAATCATTTACTGCCGTGAGTCCTCCTACTTATTTCATGCCTATTACTTTTTCTTACTGATTCCACGAATTTGGCTCTTAAAATTATCACTACTACTACTTCTATGGCTTCTTTAGTCATTACTACAGCCACAGTTAATAATGACACCCACAACTATTTCTTCTATTACTTGCTATTACTACGTCTTCCAGAACCACCACTGGAGATACAGTTTATCTACTGCTACTATTATAACAGGTCCGCAACAAAAAGAACAATATCAACTACAGCTACTGCAACTTCTACAACTAATTTTGTTATATTCATTCACTGCCAATAACCTCACTATAAAGCAATCACCTTAAGTAAGTTTCTCCAAAGCCGGTCTGTCCTGTGTAATCTTTTCATGATTTCTCCATGTCTTCCTCATGTTGTTGATGTATGTCTAGAGTTACTTTCTGTTGATGTCTGTCTAGAGTTACTTTCAGTTGATGTCTGTCTAGAGTTACTTTCTGCTGATGTTTGTCTATAGTTACTTTCTGTTGATGTCTGTCTAGTGTTACTTTCTGTTGATGTCTGTCTAGAGTTACTTTCAGTTGATGTCTTTCTAGAGTTACTTTCTGTTGATGTCTGTCTAGAGTTACTTTCTGTTGATGTATGTCTAGAGTTACTTTCTGTTGATGTCTGTCTAGAGTTACTTTCTGTTGATGTCTGTCTAGAGTTACTTTCATTTGATGACTGTCTAGAGTTACTTTCTGTTGGTGTCTGTCTAGATTTACTTTCTGTTGATGTCTGTCTAGAGTTACATTCTGTTGATGTCTGTCTAGATTTACTTTCTGTTGATGTCTGTCTAGAGTTACTTTCTTTTGATGTCTGTCTAGAATTTCTTTCTGTTGATGTCTGTCTAGAGTTAATTTCTGTTGATGTCTGCCTAGAGTTAATTTCTGTTGATGTCTAACTAGAGTTACTTTCTGTTGATGTCTGTCTATAGTTATTTTCTGTTGATGTCTGTCTAGAGTTAATTTCTGTTAATATCTGTCTAGAGTTACTTTCTGTTGATGTCTGTCTAGAGTTACTTTCTGTTGATGTCTGTCTAGAGTTACTTTCTGTAGATGTCTGTCTAGAGTTACTTTCTGTTGATTTCTCTCTAGAGTTACTTTCTGTTGATGTCTGTCTAGAGTTACTTTCTGTTGATGTCTGTCTAGAGGTACTTTCTGTTGATGTCTGTCTAGACTTAGTTTCTGTTGATGTCTGTCTAGAGTTACTTTCAGTTGATGTCTGTCTAGAGTTACTTTCTATTGATGTCTGTCTAGAGTTACTATCTGTTGATGTCTGTCTAGAGTTACTTTCTGTTGATGTCTGTCTAGAGTTACTTTCTGTTGATGTCTGTCTAGAGTTACTTTCTGTTGATGTCTGTCTAGAGTTACTTTCTGTTGATGTCTGTCTAGTGTTACTTTCTGTTGATGTCTGTCTAGAGTTACTTTCTGTTGATGTCTGTCTATAGTTACTTTCAGCTTATGGTTTTGGTCCACATCTACCTCTATTTCCTTTTTCCTAGGAATTCCAGAACAATGTCTGACTTGTAATGCTGATAACTTCCTTCCTGTCGTGAATTATTCTAATCCCCATATATAAATTAAAACGTAAATGCAAAGCCTAACAAATAAATTTAATAAAAGGAAAGAAGAATGGTAAAGAACAGTGCTGTCACAATGACTGTACTCGAAATTCCCCTTGTTTTCTACTTCGTCGGCAAATTGTAACGCTTTCACGTTGATAGTAAAAGCCTACTGTGTCGCTGCACGCTTTCTTCAATGAAACGTGTACTGTATTTCTTGGAAAAACCTTGAGATACGCAAGCTGATCAATGACCTAAATTTAATATTTCATTCATTCCATTTTATACACGGCGTAACTAAAAGACAGATGGACTAAAGAATAGAGAGAAGGGAGAGGCAGAAAGCAGGGACACGTGCAACACTAAACACGCGTCGCGCGATACACAATTGCTGCCATCACGCGTGTAAGGCCACATGCACTAACTTTATTTCAAATCGACAGTGATAAAATTCACTACCCATACCAGAGTTAGGTTTTAAAATCCTGAAAAACGCTTATTGGGAATTATGACATTATACCGGTTTACGTTTGAAAACATGACAGTACCCAGACACCCTCAAGTTTGGAAGTGAGAAGGTAGTAACAGCACGACTATCCTAGAAGAAAATGCATATTGGCTCCATTAAATTCGTATATTTGGGTTCCTTAGGGTTTGCTGACAAAGAATATGTAAAACGTTACGCAAATAGTCTAGGAATTACCAAGTTATGGCCAAAATAAAATAGTGGGGGTGCCTGTTAGCATGAAATCATTTCTGCTCATAAAATTTTTTTATAACGTGCTTGAAAAAACATTACGTTACGGAAATAGCCTACCATGTTAACTCCTATTTGATTGGAGCGCAACACATTAAAGACTAAACACGATTGGTCGGACTATAAATACTATCTTGTGTTGTCACGGGAAACGTGAAAAGGAGTATTTTTTTTTGAAAAGATGTGTAGACATGGTTTGATTGGGTAGAGCTGCGAATATACTCAATTCAGAGCGTCTGTTCATTGCCACATCTTGTAATAAACCTACTAAGAAGCAGTGCGTTGAGCACCAGTGTATATTTTTTATAAAATAAAGCCTGGGACATCGGCAGATCGGAGTTGTGCTATATTCATTGCCAGTCAACGAAACTGTTTATTATTATTTCCATGAATTGTGGTAAGCTTGAAATATTCAATATTTTAAAATGAAAATTGAATGTAAATTGATAAATTATGTCTGTATATATGTGTGGTTCAGTAGCAAACATGATGTAAAGCCTATAGTGCTCCAGCCTGAACAGAAGGTGTCGGAGGAAAGTAAAACTGCATGGAATGGCCAAACAGTACACTGACACCTAGATTATTAACTAGAAAGAAATAATGCTGGAATTGCAGAGGCGTAGTAACCATTAGGGAGGGAAATACTGGTATAAAGTATTTCAGATGAAGCTGACAGTTGGCCTAACGCTCTGAACTCAATGTTTGTGATGTATTGTGCTCAGTGTAGAAATAGAGTGTAAATTAGTTCTGACGTAGAAGGTACAACCTTCTTGTTTCAGGGACCGTGGTCTTAAAGTTATTGAGCAGCACCTGGTCAGAGCTTTGCTGAAGCCAGAGGTGGACAGCATACTCCTTGGTCCATATAGCAACCAGTGGGGTGGCTCCAGAACTCATTAAAGTAATCGAGCAGAGGAGTCTTTTACTGCAGTCATCACGCAAGATAAGAGAGTGTGGCCATGGAGCTCAACATTATGTACCCCATCTTAAAATGACATTATAAACTAAAATTAAGAGGGGAATTTAATTGTTTTAATACCAGGAACTGAGAACATCTCCAATACTAGTTCCAATAGAAACAAACTATTGAAGTCATGATGACAAATACCAACAGAGCTTGAACAAAACAAAACCAGTATTACCTCATATTACCACTACACAAATGACACACATAGGATACTTTTAATAATATATGTCACTACAAGAATCATATTAATAAATTCTGTACATATAACTTGTAATTAAAATTGATTGTGATTCCTGGTTCCCTTTGTATTTGAATCAGGACACATATACATTCATGACAGCACTGAATACATATTGTTATTTGAAAAGTTATCAGTGACTCCTTTAAGATATCCTCTTAGAGTGTTTTATGTATGTGAGTGTCACAGTGTTGTCACGTGTGGTGGAATAAATTAAATTGTTTATCTGTCTGTTGTTGTTATGACTTACACTTCATCATACACATACCCTAGACATATAACGTAGTCATCACACTATCCCAGAATAATTCTGACTGAGGTATACATATGTGGCAGCAAGTAAGGTTATCTATAATACACTACTCTTATTAGATATAGATACCTTCACAGCTGATCTCAGTCAGTACACTAAGTCCCCTATTAATATTTATAACATCCCACTTTACCACACATATTGGGGTCTCGCCCTCGGGATTTTGAATCTTTCCCTATTACAAATATTGGGGGTAATTCACTTCAGGGAATAATAAGAATTCAAAGGTATCCTTGGGTGAAAATAAATAAGGTTGAGCTCACAGTGCCTGTGTTGTCTTGAGTTAATTAGTCATAGATAAAATTGTTTAGACATTTATCTGTTAGACAATGGCCGACCTGGCAAAATTTCGATCTGCTGCTGTACAGACTGCGAAAGAGTTAGGAATGGACGGGCAAATTATGGTTTCTTATGTCACTGCTGAATGTGACAAATATATTGAACGGGAAGAAAGAAGATTAGAAAAAGAGGCCGAAAGAAAATTAGAGGCTGAGACTACGAGGTTGCAGATTGAGGCTGAGGCTAAGAAATTGGAGGCAGAAAGAGAAGACAAAAGATTAGCTGCAGAAAGGGAAGCCAAAGAAAGAAGATTGACTGCAGAGAGGGAAGCAGAAAAGGAGGAGAAGAGATTACAAAGGGAACATGAGTTACGACTAAGGGAGTTTGAGTTTCAGGGCCATGCTCCTGAAAATGGTGCCAGTCCCTTTGCCTCGGATGCCACTGCTAGCCAAGGAGCCTCAACCTCAGCTATGAATTTTCATTTAGATCATTTTGTTGAGAAAGACGATGATATAGAGAGCTATCTAAATAGGTATGAACTATTAGCTACCACATATGGGTTAGAGAGAGAAAGGTGGAGCTTAAAGTTATCTCAGGGACTTCGTGGGGCAGCTTATGAAGTTTTTGCTAAATTGAGCAGAAGTGATCAGGAAAATTATGACATGCTAAAGCAGGCTCTTTTGTTAAGATATGAAAAGAACGCAGAATTTTATAGGAAAAAATTTAGGAATGCTAAACTACTGTCAGGTGAAACCTATCACCAGTTCTCTGCACGAATAGAGACATACTTGGAGAAATGGACTTCTCTGGGGAAAACCCAAGATCTTAAGGAAATGGTCCTTATAGAGCAATTAAGAGAGTCCATGGCTCCAGACCTGAGAAAGTTTCTCATGGAAAAAGGTGCAGAGAGGCTGGGTGAGTTGCTAAATGTTGCTGAAAGGTATCAAGCAGCTCAAGCAGAGGTAACAGGTAATAAAAAGAAACAAGTGGATAACTTTAGGGCACCACAGAACTTTAATAAATTTGATCCTAGGGATCAAAACAAAGGTAAGCACCAGTTTGATAGGCCACGGTATGAAAAGAAAAATAAAACCCCACAATTCGATGAAAGGAAATATGATGAAAGAAAATCTTTCAACCAAGGAAAAAGGTGGTGTAAAAATTGTAAGATGAACAATCATGACACTGACCATTGTAGAAGGAAACCTGTGTACATGGCAACCCTTCAGGTCAGATCGACCTCAAGACAGGACGAGGATATTATGTTGAATACCACTCCAGAAGAGATGAGGAAGGCACAGGCTGGGGACAAGACCCTCAAGCCTTGTTTCAGGAAATTGTCAACTTGTCATACAACTCCAGGCAAGGGAGAATTTTACATGAAAAACAAGTTGATGTATAGGAAGACTGGAGCTAGATCCAAAGGTCAGGGACAGCTGGTACTTCCTAAAAGATATAGGGCAGACTTAATAAGGAGCCTACATGTGAAACCAGATGGGGACCATGAGAAAATAGGTACCATCATACAAAAGGTGGCTCACAATTATTATTGGCCCAAAGCAAGATGGGACATTGAGAATTTTGTAGAAAGGTGTAGCATAGCACATGAGGGAACACACACAAGTGGGAACATTGATCAGGACCTGGACACGCCAAGGGGCAAAAGTAGGCCTGAAAATACAAAGAGATATAAATTTGATAAGGTGGACCAAAGGGAATGGGAAGCCCCTTTTCACGGACAAGCTTCACTTAACTGTTTTACAATGGCCACTATGCGGAGAGTGCAAAAAGATGTCTTACCCCAGGATAAGCCGAAAATCCCTCAATCGGACTTAAACAAACTGGAGGAAGAGGATGTAGAGAGGAAATCTCTCATCAAGAATTTTAAGTGGGGAGAAAGCCCCAAAAGAAAATTGGTAGCGGTCGTTTTATGCATGATAATTCTGGGAAGAAAAATCATCACTATAGAGCTTCGAGTGGAAGAGACCATACCGGTGCATGGACAAATAGGTCCACAAAATTAAAGGTCCATATGTAGCTTTGTTAAGAACGTGGACTGATGAAAAGGCAGAGGAAAACATTACATCTTCATACCAATATGTGAATGAGCTGACCACTCGTTTAAAAACTGGCTGGAAACTTGCCAATTAAAATTTGAAACAAGCCAGGAAGAAACATGCTGCCTATTATAACAGGAAGGCGAAAGACAGAGATTTGGCTGTCGGAGAGAAGGTACTGCTTCTTCTCCCCGGGAGTCAGAATAAGTTACAGATTGGATGGCAAGGTACATATACAGTTTTAGAGAAGGTGTCTAGAACAAATTATAAGATAGATAAGAAGGGGAAAGAAAAAATCTATCATGTGAATCTCCTGAAGAAATATTTGGAAAGAGAACATCAGGAAGAGACACACTTGTTGACCTTGTCCATTGCCATGGAGAGGAAAAAGGAACCACTTTCATCATTTGAATATCCATTACACCCCTGTGAGACAGCGGCACAGGTGAAAATCAGTACACATTTAACAAAAACTCAGAAAGAGAGAGTGCAACAGGTTCTAAATAATCATGCAGAGGTGTTAACAGACCGACCAGGGCATACAAACCTATTGGAATATGATATGAAACTGATAGACCCCACACCTGTCTGTATGAAACCATATTCGATTCCGTTTGCTAAGGAGAAAGCTTTGAAGGAAGAGATAGACTATCTGTTGAAGAAAGGAATTATTTCACACAGTGAATCCTCATATAGTTCCGGTGTTGTACTCTTAAGGAAGCCCTCTGGAGAACATAGACTCTGTATAGATTACAGGAGACTGAATGCTATTACAGAAGGACAGGTGGATCCATTGCCGGATACAAATCAGCTGTTTGCCAGACTAAATAAAGCTAAATATTTCTCAAAAGTGGATCTGAGTAAAGGATACTATCAGATTCCAGTAAAGCCTGAGGTTAGACCATACCTAGCTTTTAGTACCTCAGAAGGACACTATGAGTTTAATAGATTGCCATTTGGATTGAAGAATGCGCCTAGTGTCTTCTCTAGAATGATGAGAAAATTATTGGACCCTCTGAATAATCCATGTATAACAAATTTCATGGATGATATCCTTATAGCAACAGAAACATTTGAGGAACACATTGACTCTCTGAAGATGCTGTTTGATCGACTTAGGGAAGCAAATTTAACAGCCCGACCAACCAAATGTTGCGTTGGATGTAAAGAATTGGAATTTTTGGGACACACAGTTTATCAGGGAAACATGACCCCTGACCCAAAGAATTTAGAGAAACTAAAGAAAGCCCCGAGACCACAAACCAAGAAGGACGTGAGATCCTTTGTCTCATTATGTGGTTTCTACCAGAAGTATATCAAAAACTTTAATTCCATATGTGCTCCGTTAACTGATTTGACACGTAAAGGACATCCAGATCGCATTACATGGACACCACAATGTGAAATGGCTTACCAAGAATTGAAGGAAAAGCTCACAAGCAAACCTATTTTGAAATTACCTGACTTAAGTCAAGAATTCATAGTAAGGACGGATGCCAGTAATATTGGGTTATGTGCAACTCTACTACAGAAATCAGATGCATTGGATGGGGAATTAAGCCCAGTGGCATATGCTAGCAGAAAATTGAATAAAGCTGAAATCAACTACTCAACTAGCGAAAAAGAATGTCTTGCAGTAATATGGGCAATAAAGAAATTCAATATTTATCTGTATGGGAAGGCATTTAAGTTGCAAACGGATCACAAACCTTTATCGTTTCTAGCCCAGGCTAGGCATGAGAACTCTAGGTTACTCCGATGGTCCTTACTTTTGGCTCCCTATAATTTTAGCATTGAGTATATATCTGGAAAAACAAATTTGGGAGCGGATTTTTTTAAGCCGCCATCCGTGTGATGAGAATCACCGTAAACCCCAGAAATAATAATAAATTTCTCTATGTGTATATAGAATAAAGGACTGACATATATAATGTCTGTTTTAAGAGGGGAGATGTCGTGAATTATTCTAATCCCCATATATAAATTAAAACGTAAATGCAAAGCCTAACAAATAAATTTAATAAAAGGAAAGAAGAATGGTAAAGAACAGTGCTGTCACAATGACTGTACTCGAAATCCCCCATGTTTTCTACTTCGTCGGCAAATTGTAACGCTTTCACGTTGATAGTAAAAGCCTACTGTGTCGCTGCACGCTTTCTTCAATGAAACGTGTACTGTATTTCTTGGAAAAACCTTGAGATACGCAAGCTGATCAATGACCTAAATTTAATATTTCATTCATTCCATTTTATACACGGCGTAACTAAAAGACAGATGGACTAAAGGATAGAGAGAAGGGAGAGGCAGAAATCAGGGACACGTGCAACACTAAACACGCGTCGCGCGATACACAATTGGTGCCATCACGCGTGTAAGGCCACATGCACTAACTTTATTTCAAATCGACAGTGATAAAATTCACTACCCATACCAGAGTTAGGTTTTAAAATCCTGAAAAACGCTTATTGGGAATTATAACATTATACCGGTTTACGTTTGAAAACATGACAGTACCCAGACACCCTCAAGTTTGGAAGTGAGAAGGTAGTAACAGCACGACTATCCTAGAAGAAAATGCATATTGGCTCCATTAAATTCGTATATTTGGGTTCCTTAGGGTTTGCTGACAAAGAATATGTAAAACGTTACGCAAATAGTCTAGGAATTACCAAGTTATGGCCAAAATAAAATAATGGGGGTGCCTGACAGCATGAAATCATTTCTGCTCATAAAATTTTTTTATAACGTGTTTGAAAAAACATTACGTTACGGAAATAGCCTACCATGTTAACTCCTATTTGATTGGAGCGCAACACATGAAAGACTAAACACGATTGGTCGGACTATAAATACTATCTTTTGTTGTCACGGGAAACGTGAAAAGGAGTATTTTTTTTTGAAAAGATGTGTAGACATGGTTTGATTGGGTAGAGCTGCGAATATACTCAATTCAGAGCGTCTGTTCATTGCCACATCTTGTAATAAACCTACTAAGAAGCAGTGCGTTGAGCACCAGTGTATATTTTTTATAAAATAAAGCCTGGGACATCGGCAGATCGGAGTTGTGCTATATTCATTGCCAGTCAACGAAACTGTTTATTATTATTTCCATGAATTGTGGTAAGCTTGAAATATTCAATATTTTTAAATGAAAATTGAATGTAAATTGATAAATTATGTCTGTATATATGTGTGGTTCAGTAGCGAACATGATGTAAAGCCTATAGTGCTCCAGCCTGAACAGAAGGTGTCGGAGGAAAGTAAAACTGCATGGAATGGCCAAACAGTACACTGACACCTAGATTATTAACTAGAAAGAAATAATGCTGGAATTGCAGAGGCGTAGTAACCATTAGGGAGGGAAATACTGGTATAAAGTATTTCAGATGAAGCTGACAGTTGGCCTAACGCTCTGAACTCAATGTTTGTGATGTATTGTGCTCAGTGTAGAAATAGAGTGTAAATTAGTTCTGACGTAGAAGGTACAACCTTCTTGTTTCAGGGACCGTGGTCTTAAAGTTATTGAGCAGCACCTGGTCAGAGCTTTGCTGAAGCCAGAGGTGGACAGCATACTCCTTGGTCCATATAGCAACCAGTGGGGTGGCTCCAGAACTCATTAAAGTAATCGAGCAGAGGAGTCTTTTACTGCAGTCATCACGCAAGATAAGAGAGTGTGGCCATGGAGCTCAACATTATGTACCCCCATCTTAAAATGACATTATAAACTAAAACTAAGAGGGGAATTTAATTGTTTTAATACCAGGAACTGAGAACATCTCCAATACTAGTTCCAATAGAAACAAACTATTGAAGTCATGATGACAAATACCAACAGAGCTTGAACAAAACAAAACCAGTATTACCTCATATTACCACTACACAAATGACACACATAGGATACCATTAATAATATATGTCACTACAAGAATCATATTAATAAATTCTGTACATATAACTTGTAATTAAAATTGATTGTGATTCCTGGTTCCCTTTGTATTTGAATCAGGACACATATACATTCATGACAGCACTGAATACATATTGTTATTTGAAAAGTTATCAGTGACTCCTTTAAGATATCCTCTTAGAGTGTTTTATGTATGTGAGTGTCACAATGTTGTCACGTGTGGTGGAATAAATTAAATTGTTTATCTGTCTGTTGTTGTTATGACTTACACTTCATCATACACATACCCTAGACATATAACGTAGTCATCACACTATCGCAGAATAATTCTGACTGAGGTATACATATGTGGCAGCAAGTAAGGTTATCTATAATACACTACTGTTATTAGATATAGATACCTTCACAGCTGATCTCAGTCAGTACACTAAGTCCCCTATAAATATTTATAACATCCCACTTTACCACACTTCCTTAACGTGTATTCTATCTAACGTCAACTTATGATAACTTCTTTTCTTAACGTGTATTTTATCTAACTTCAACTTATGATAACTTCTTTCTTTAACATGTATTCTATCTAACGTCAACTTCTGATAACTGCTTTCTTTAACGTGTATTCTATCTAACGCCAACTTCAAATCCTCACTTCTGTTTTTGACTGTTATTAGTCTGACCATTTTTACATTAGTAATCTTGTCATACCACTTCAATCATTCTATTCTTCTCAAGCATCCATTAACGAAAGTCTGCAACTTTCTAGCTATAATGTGTGTCATTCTCCATGTGTCAGTGCCATGCGGTAGGACAACCTTGATTTTTGAGTTAAAGATTTTAATTTTTGTGTCTTTCTTGACTTTGGTTGACTTGCCTGTATTTCCCAGTACAGTGAGAGTTTCTCTTAGCTTGCGTGTTCACTTACTTAAAAATGTCATTCCACATTAATGATGATGACAACAACATAAACCACATCAACATCTTCTAGTGGTGTTAGTTCAAATCTATTATTACTAATCTTTCTTCTAATACATCTACATGTATCACATTTGTTATCATAACAACAGCAGCAACAATTACTACACATAATAATAATAACAATAATAGTAATGCATTTAATAGCATTGATATTAACACTCTAATATTACTGTAAAGTGACGTGACCATAAATCTTCATGACGTCACAGTAGACACAAATACAGTTAACTGGTTCTTAAAGAAAACTTTGTCCTTTGACGTCATGAAAGCTGACAGGTCATCAAGAGATACATCAGCTGAACTGTGCTCACAATACATTATAGTACACTCCCGGTATTTCATAATGTCCTTCTGTTATCTCATTTTCATAATCGGTCTTCTCGGCTGTGAGAGACAAAAGATCATATTTATATATATATATATACGTCATGGCAGCAACATAGACTAAACTGGCGGGACACATACTGATATCACAATATGAGTGCTAATGAAGTTTTCATTGCATTGGTAAATATACAATACAACAACCAGAATCTTCATCACAAATGTCAGGTTAGTCCTACTGTAAGACTTTGAAACAAAACAAAAACACATTGTTATTGTTAATCAGAATCGACCTCACTGCACTCAGGGCAAGTCCATAGGTGCTCAGTCTCCTTCAACAAATGTGGAAGAGTATGAATGCTAATTGTACCCGTAGCTCGCTGGTTGTACATACGACGGATGTATCCTCTCTCACGTCCCTCTCTGCTAGTCCCACGTTTGATACCAAACTCCAACAGCTTCAGCCTTGTTGATTCATCCATTGCATTGTCATTATCCAGCAGGCGATCATTAATTGCCCTTAGTATCTCTTTCTTATCCATGTCCAGTGTCCCCACTATGGGTGCTCTCGAGGCCAGTCTGTCAGCTCTCTCATTGCCACGTACCCCTGCATAACGTAGACAGATCCACACCAGTTCTTTAAGATTTGAGGCTTCTATTGATATTTTCAATTCCTGTCACAGCCATCCATTCTGAACTTTCCGAAGCATGGCTTGAGAGTCTGACAATATAACTGCCCTGTTTGATGGAGTTTCAGACAGCCACGTCAGTGCTGTAGTAACTTCCTCCTGTTATGTTCCTCTATATCACAGAAGTGATTGCGTCATTGATGGGCTCAGTTGCCCGCTGTATACTTCCGGTGTTGTCTTGTGTTTCGCACTGATAAATAGTCAGTAAAGCATCCTTTTTGGGGGATGCCTAGCTGGCCGTGGGGTCAGTGTGATTCGCTTGTATAGCTAGGCGGAGTTGTCGTACGGAAGGTACGGGGTTCGAACCCTGGGTAAGCCACTCACGTCTGTAGTTTTTCTGTTGTCCAAGTGTTCTACTTCTTTATTTCTTACGAGTGCCTGAAAACATACCTTTATGTTTGTCTAATATTTATTTACTGTTTACAGGCCTCGGTTTTCCCTTCCTTATGTGTTACTTCTTGTCAATTAGTCTGAGGTGAGCCGTAGATAGCATCGCCACTTGGTGCGATCGGCAGTTTCATCCTCCCAGCTTGTTGGAGTTATGTCCATTGCCCTCATGTCTCTCTTGCACACATCTTTGAATCTCAGCTGGAGTTGATCAACTGTTCTTTTGCCATCTGCAAGTTGTCCGCAGAATATTTCTTTCGGGATGCGACCATCTTCCATGTGGCGGATATGGCCAAGCCAGTGTAGTATGCGCTGCCTATGCAGTGTATACATGCGTTGAAAGCCAGCATGTGACAACACCTCGACATTTGTCACTTTGTCTTTCCATGAAATATCGAGGATGTGGCGTAGACACCGTAGAGGGAAGGTATTGAACCTTCTTTCTTGCTTAGCATAAGTTGTACTTGTACATGTCTCGCTGTCGCGTAGAAGTGAGATGGTGACGCAGGCGTTATATACTGCGGCTTTGGTCTTTGTTTGAGTTTGGAGTTTCTCCAAACATGCTTTGTGAGGCGGGCAAAGGTAGCTGTAGCTTTGCCAATGCAGCTGTCAATTTCTGTGACCAGAGAGAGATTGTCATTGATGGTAGACCACAAGTATGTGAAGTGGTGCACCACTGCCAATTGATAGTTATCGATAGTGATAACTTGTGCAACATCCTCATCTTGACTCAGTATATTTGTTTTCTTTAGACTTATTGTGAGGCCAAAGTCCCTGTATGCTTGGGTGAAGTGATTCATCAATTTCTGAAGCTCCCGCTGTCTTTTGTTGACAATTGCAGCGTCATCAGCGAATAACAAGTCTCTAATAGTGACCCTTCTGATTTTTTATTTAACCTTCAGCTTTGCGAGGTTAAGCAGTCTGCCATCTGACTTAGTGTGAAAGCACATTACTTCAGTTGCATCTCTGAATGCATGTTTCAAGAGTAAGGCAAAGAACATCCTGAAGAGGGTTGGAGCCAGAACGCAGTCGTTTTTAACGGCACTGCGTATGTCAAAGGGCTGTGATGTGCTTCCAGCATATTGGGATGTTCACTTCATGTCTTCATAAAACGACTTTATAATTTCCAGCAGTTTAGTGGGGCAGCCTATTTTACGAAGGATTTTGAAGTGTCCATCCCTACTAACCAAGTCAAATGCCTTTGCACTTACTTAGTCGTTCCTCTTCTACCATGAGGTATAGAGTTGCCTTTGTGAGGTATATAAAGGCGATATATAAAGGCCGTTTCTGCTCTCTTGATTTATCATAAAGCTGACGAAGAGGAAAAAATCATGTCTGTTGTTGATCTATTAGTTCGGAATCCACACTGTGACTTTGTATATAGGCGCTCAGCTAACTTGTATAGTCGCATCAAGATAACTCTGACAAAAACCTTACCAACAATTCTAATAAGAGAGATGCCTCTGTAGTTATTGAAGTAACTTATGTCACCTTTATTTTTATACAGTGTTACAATATTGGTATCTCGTATGTCTTGAGGAATAGTTGTCTCTTCGCAGCACTGGCACAGCACCACACACAGGGGATGTAATAATGATCTCTTGCAGCATTTGATTAAATCAGGAGGAATCCCATCACTGTCTGGTGCTTTGCCAGAGGCCAGGCTACCAATGTCCTTGCTGAGTACTTCCAATGTTGGTTCAGTATCCAGCTCCTCCATAGTTGGCAGGCATTTGACAGCGTCAAGGGCTGCAGGCGTGACTGTATTTCCTTTAGCGTAGAGTAGCGCTCGGCCCACATCTTCAACTGCTTACTCTTAAACGGTTAGCATCTCTCCGATGATGGGTTTTAGAGGCGACATTCTACTATTTTTGGGGGCCCAAGGACAATATCATTAATGTTTGATCTAAAGATTCTAGCAAGCTTTATGTCTGTGAACAACCTAAATGTTTGATCTAAAGATTCTAGCAAGCTTTATGTCTGTGAACAACCTAAATGTTTATCTAAAGATTCTAGCAAGCTTTATGTCTGTGAACAACCTAAATGTTTGATCTAAAGATTCTAGCAAGCTTTATGTCTGTGAACAACCTAAATGTTTGATCTAAAGATTCTAGCAAGTTTTATGTCTGTGAACAACCTAAATGTTTGATCTAAAGATTCTAGCAAGCTTTATATCTGTGAACAACCTAAATGTTTGATCTAAAGATTCTAGCAAGCTTTACGTCTGTGAACAACTTAAATGTTTGATCTAAAGATTCTAGCAAGCTTTATGTCTGTGAACAACCTAAATGTTTGATCTAAAGATTCTAGCATGCTTTATGTCTGTGAACAACCTAAATGTTTGATCTAAAGATTCTAGCAAGCTTTATGTCTGTGAAAAACCTAAATGTTTGATCTAAAGATTCTAGCAAGCTTTATGTCTGTGAACAACCTAAATGTTTGATCTAAAGATTCTACTAAGCTTTATGTCTGTGAACAACCTAAATGTTTGATCTAAAGATTCTAGCAAGCTTTATGTCTGTGAAAAACCTAAATGTTTGATCTAAAGATTCTAGCAAGCTTTATGTCTGTGAACAACCTAAATGTTTGATCTAAAGATTCTACTAAGCTTTATGTCTGTGAACAACCTAAATGTTTGATCTAAAGATTCTAGCAAGCTTTATGTCTGTGAACAACCTAAATGTTTGATCTAAAGATTCTAGCAAGCTTTATGTCTGTGAACAACCTAAATGTTTGATCTAAGGATTCTAGCAAGCTTTATGTCTGTGAACAACCTAAATGTTTGATCTAAAGATTCTAGCAAGCTTTATGTCTGTGAACAACCTAAATGTTTGATCTAAAGATTCTAGCAAGCTTTATGTCTGTGAACAACCTAAATGTTTGATCTAAAGATTCTAGCAAGCTTTATGTCTGTGAACAACCTAAATGTTTGATCTAAAGATTCTAGCAAGCTTTATGTCTGTGAACAACCTAAATGTTTGATCTAAAGATTCTAGCAAGCTTTATGTCTGTGAACAACCTAAATGTTTGATCTAAAGATTCTAGCAAGCTTTATGTCTGTGAACAACCTAAATGTTTGATCTAAAGATTCTAGCAAGCTTTATGTCTGTGAACAACCTAAATGTTTGATCTAAAGATTCTAGCAAGCTTTATGTCTGTGAACAACCTAAATGTTTGATCTAAAGATTCTAGCAAGCTTTATGTCTGTGAACAACCTAAATGTTTGATCTAAAGATTTTTAGCAAGCTTTTATGTCTGAACAACCTAAATGTTTGATCTATGTAGCAAGCTTTATGTCTGTGAACAACCTAAATGTTTGATCTAAAGATTCTAGCAAGCTTTATGTCTGTGAACAACCTAAATGTTTGATCTAAAGATTCTAGCAAGCTTTATGTCTGTGAACAACCTAAATGTTTGATCTAAAGATTCTAGCAAGCTTTATGTCTGTGAACAACCTAAATGTTTGATCTAAAGATTCTAGCAAGCTTTATGTCTGTGAACAACCTAAATGTTTGATCTAAAGATTCTAGCAAGCTTTATGTCTGTGAACAACCTAAATGTTTGATCTAAAGATTCTAGCAAGCTTTATGTCTGTGAACAACCTAAATGTTTGATCTAAAGATTCTAGCAAGCTTTATGTCTGTGAACAACCTAAATGTTTGATCTAAAGGTTCTAGCAAGCTTTATGTCTGTGAACAACCTAAATGTTTCATCTAAAGATTCTAGCAAGCTTTATGTCTGTGAACAACCTAAATGTTTGATCTAAAGATTCTAGCAAGCTTTATGTCTGTGAACAACCTAAATGTTTGATCTAAAGATTCTAGCAAGCTTTATGTCTGTGAACTAACCTAAATGTTTCATTTTTGAGTAGAGAAGAAAGACGGAGTCAGGCATAAATGTTATGAACACATGGAAAGAACCTGAGCTGATGTTACATGACAGTTGGGCTGGACATAATTGATTGAAAAATAGTGGTGAGATATCAGGGTGGGGCTTCTCTGTTAGAGTAACGGGCAGAACTGTCGCTGAAGATAGTGGGGCACATGTGACAACTTCCAGCATTAGAGTGGAGGTAGAGGCAGCTACTGTAGCCTTAAAGTGGATGTCTGGAACTTTATTAACAACGACAATTATTGTATCAGACTCACAATTCAGGCTTCGGAAGGTCCAAAGTGTATGGCTCTGGCATGAATGGAAAACCTCCCTAGAAGGCTCGAAGGGTCATGCAAAGATACGCGGCAATAAAAGAGCTGACAGACTAGCTTCACGAGCACCCTTAGTGGGGACATTTGATATGGAAATGGGAGAGCAATTCATGGCCGTCTATTAGACTCTGACATTGGTTTCGATGAATCATCAAGGGTAAGCTTGCAGGAATTTGGCATCAAATGTAAGACAAGCAGAAATGGACGTATCAGAGGATACATCCGCCGTGTACACAAGCAACGCGCAACACGAACAATTTGCATTCACATCCTTCGGCATTTGCTAAGGGAGACTGAACACCTATGGGTTTGCACGGAGTTCAATGACGTCGATTCTTATTAACAATAACGATAACAATGATTTATTGAAGGCCTATAGTGCACATAGGGGGAGGGGTAATAATGGTGGTGTTTTTATTTCTTTGACGACTTCTAGAATTACACTGATTTACTTCCCCCATCTTGGTACATTGATGTCAATGTTTTTGTATAACTTATTTCAGATAACACAAAAATAGTATAGAAGCAGAGATACCTGTGATATTTCAATCATTTTGTTTTTCTAACACTTCACAACACCACCGGGTAATATGAATGACAGGCATGTATTTCCCAGGTAAGAAAGTGTTTTACACACAAGTTCTTCTTCTTCTTCTTCTTCTTCGTTCGTCCTGAAAAGGACGTTGGTTGCGTTGTGTCCGTTTACAGCGAAACTGCGATATTTGCGCCTTTCGGCCGACACATCCGACTTCAGCACGGCATTTTTGGGACCAGGTTAGCCTTCCCTCTTCGATCCCTACTCGCTCAGCCAGACTGCAGAGATGCAGCCTGTTTCCAGGACCACCACTTGGACAAGTAATGTTAAGTAAGTAATTTAACTTTGATATTTAGGTGTGCGTAGAATAAAAGGATATTCAGATATACAGGACGTACCTGCAGGTTTGAATTTAGATTCTCTTACACAGAGTTCATAGTCTGAAGCGTCAGGATTTAATTCAGTTAGATTCCGATTATCTCTGGCATTTATCTCGTTGGCAGATCGTAATTGTGACTTGACAGCTTTATACCTCCTGTAAATGTTCATGTATGATTCAATGTTTAAGGTTCAAATAAATAAAACATATCTCACTTCACACTAACAGAACAATAAAACATATCTCACTTCACACTAACAGAACAATGAAACATATCTCACTTCACACTAACAGAACAATGAAACAGATCTCACTTCACACTAACAGAACAATGAAACATATCTCACTTCACACTAACAGAACAACAAAACATATCTCACTTCACACTAACAGAACAATGAAACATATCTCACTTCACACTAACAGAACAACAAAATTGTATACGACTGTCACTCACATGACGTCAAATCTTACAGTTCTGAAGTTAGTGACCACACATGTCAGCCAATATAATAATTCACTTACCTGCTAATTATAACTGACAGTGTGTGCAATAAAACAATAATGAGAATTAAATTCAATTATTTGTGCAGCCTTTACTGTGATAAGAGAACATCAAAACTTACAACTACCGTATGACGAGACTCTCGATGCGGACCTGTTCACTCAAACAGACGTCATTACTCTTCAGCTTACAAAGATCATAGGCCTTCAACAAACACGTGACCAATCTTCCTATCACGAGTCGTGTTAGACCAGCATGCGTGCCCAACTCTCAAACGTTTGAATATAAATTTCGTTCACTCGTTCCTTTTTGCCATCAGCTCATGGACTTTCCATGTTTGTTTCATTCCTTTCACGCCTGTCTCCAGTTCTCTTCACCATGTGTTATTTGGTGTCTGTTCAATCTCCTACTCTGAGCATCCTAGAACAAGAACTACATAGTCGTGCTGTCAACATGTTTTCTCACTGTGTGTTCTATCCATCACCAACGTCTACTTCCCGTCTTGTATCCTGCTGGCACTTGTCTGGTTCTTGTCATCAGGTCCACATTGGGGATGTTGTCGTATCGCTTAAATCCTTCTATTCTACGCACACACCCTTTTATGAGTGCCTATAGCTTTTTTGGTTGTTGTTTTTATATATACAAACAAATCAAACAAGAAAATATTAACTGTTGTAAAATACCGTGTAAGGCAGACATTTTAAAATGTTGTGGTGCTGAAATCTTTACGGAAGTAACAATGGCAGATAATCGTACTTCAGTTTATAATTATCATATGTCATGAACTCAAATAAAAAACATAACAGGCAATAGAATCTTTCTCTCTTGCCATATATATATATATAGTTAACCTTTAATGAATAATACAAGAAAGAAATGAAATACTTACAACGTGCGCATTTATGTAAGCTCTTGAAATCAAATACAGCGGTTTTGTAAAAAAATGGAAATCTTAAGAGACATAATAAAAGGGAAGAAACTATTTCAAGGCAGTGTTTCAAATACGCAGTCCCAACTAAGATGGTTTGGCCATGTCTGCAGAATGGGAGAAGATCGGCTACCACGACAAGCATGGGAAACAAAGAGCCAGGGATCCAGACCCCCAGGACGACCCAGAGTCCGCTGGGAGGACAACATTAGACAATCTTTGAAGGACCGAGGATTAGAATGGAACCAGGCCAGGGGGAAGACAGCCGATAGGATAATCTGGCGCTCTCTCTTCCAAACCTCTACACCTCACGGTAGAAGGGGAACGACTAAGTAAGTAAGTAAGTTTCGAATATGTTCAAGAAAAACAGTTAAATATTTTACTGATACTAGAAGGATGACAGGCCCGTCTAACTGAGAAATCAGAAGGTGAGAAACTCTCTAGTTGCAATCATGACGTCATCTTTCATCAAAGACCAAGTAATTATAATGTAGGGTTTTTATTTCCCTTGTGACTTTTTAAAACCTTTCCTATGACCCGTTTGTACTCCTTTATGTTTTCTGAACAACTACTGTAGCCATCAGTGTCTGACAACCATGCTTGAGGCAGTGGCGTATCCTGGTAATGCGAGCTAGGCGTGCTGCTACTTAAAATGAATATGTACGCCTACTATTTAACTTCTTCCCCTCTTAATTTAAAAACCATCTATATTCAATTACGCAACGATAGTTATTAGGGGTATATGTCAATTATCTTCGAAATACTAATTAACTTACAACTTGAAACTCACTGTCACTGTAATAATCTGCATTCCCGGCAACTAACAAAAATTAATCACAAAAAACACTGGCGATTTTTACAACTCGAGAGCTGCTAGGCCACCGCACGCATATTCGCATTGTATTGTCGTATCTGCCCACGACCCGGTTTCACACAAACCAGTCTTTAGACGTGAATCCGAACGGTCCAGCACACATTGTGACGGAATTACCCGAGAAACTTCGGGCGATTGCTACAACCAATAAAAACTGCACTATAAAACGCTTCTGTGAAACTGAAACTAGATGTACTCGTAGATTCTATGCGGGAAAACCCGTTATCCTGATGCGTGCGGTCCGAAAGCAGAACTTAGAGGAGAAATATTTTATAGAATAATAAATTAAATTTTTATTTTCCTTCGCGCATTGGTGTGCGCAGCACGCACAGCACACATAGAGAATACGCCACTGGCTTGAGGAAAAAAGTCAAAGGTACGTCGCAAGAGGTAGATAAATGACATAATAAGCAATTATTCCACACTGAGAGATCTCTAACATTTTATAACGTACATACCTCCATAGAAATACAACAACAACCACCAGGACTATCACAATAACAACAGCCACTGTGCCAACAACAGCCGGAATAATGATGTTGTTATCATCCTCGGGTGGTAAAGCTTGTTTTATTGCTAGGTGACCAAAACATACATCAATAAGTAAACATGTCAGAAATGTGGCGTACTTATGATTAGTTCAGTCACTGTAACATTCCTTAGATGATAAATATAACAACATCTGGAATATTAAGATACACATTAAAAAGATTAAAGAAGATTAAGATACACGTTAATAAGGTTAAGGATTTTGTATTTTCAAAACTTAAACAAATATGAAGGAAGAAGTGGAAGATTACAGCATTTTGTCAGTAATAACAATAACAGATAAATATAATAAACTCCGCCTATGCCGGTCCCAAGCCCGGATGAAAAAGGAGGAGGGCGGCCTGCATGGAGGCCGTAAGGAGGCAGTCCCTCCATCATGCAAAGGCACAACAGGCCAATCACCTGTTTGCTTTAAATCACGATTACGAGCAATACAGGAGAGAAAACTGGACTGATTCTAAAGGCGACGAACTGGAACGGACTACGGACTACGACTTATGGAACTTGGAACACAAGAAGTATAAATGGGAAGGAAGAGGAGCTGGTGAAAGAAATGAGGAAAGCAAAACTAGAAATCCTGGCTATAACGGAAACAAAGAAAAAGGGACAAGGAGTCATGGATCTCGATGGCAACACGCTGCTCTACAGTGGTGTACCCATATCTGAAAGAGCTAAAGGGGGCGTGGGTTGCATTGTGGCCAAAAATCAAAAAGATAGTATCAAGGGATGGAACTTTGTCTCGGAGCGCATTATGGTTGTAAAACTAAAAGAAGGAGAAACATAGTCAACCTGGTCATAGTGTATGGGCCAAATGAGGATGAGAGAGCAGAGGTCAAGGAGGAATTCTTTGAGCTGCTTCAAAGGAGAGTGGATGACTGCCTAGATGAAGTTATCATGCTCGGAGATTTTAATGCCAGAGTTGGAAATGACCATGCTAGATGGGGTGGAGTTATCGGAAGATATGGAGAAGACACTCTCAATGACAATGGAAAGCGACTCCTTAGATTCTGCAGTGAGCAGAATCTGATCATTACAAACACAAAGTTCCCCCATAAGCGCATACATGCATACACTAGATGTGAACCAACAAAGAATGAGAAGTCAGTGATTGACTATGCCATTGTTCGGAGAAGCTCATTCAAATATGTCCGAGATGCTATAGTCTGCAGGGGGCCAGAGATTGGAAGTGATCACTACCTGCTAACAATCAAAGGAACAACTGAAAGAGTTGCTCAGCCTAGGAACTGCCCAACATCACGCAAGAAACCAAGTAAACGAGCGGGAGAAATGAGCATTAGGACCTACAAGCTGAGAGAGCCAGAAATTAAGACCAGATATCAGGGGCTTATTGCTGCAGCGTTGAGCAACACAGAAGAACGACCTGATGACTTGGAAACCCTCTGGAATAAATTCAAAGATATCATAAAGACAGCTGCTGCAGAAGCATGCGGTGAAGTCCGACGTGGGAACAAGGGAAAGAGAAAATGGCATGGTGACACAACAGAACAGAAGTTATGTAAAGAACAAAGTGCTAGCAGCAAAACAGAAGTCCTGGGAAGAATTGGGAGAAAAGCTAGAAAAAGATGCACAAGAAAACCAGAAATTCTTCTATAAGACCCTAAAGAACATGAGGAAGGAAAAACAATGCCCTCTCAAATTTATAAAGGACAAGCAAGGCAAATTGCTTACTGCCCCGAAGGAAGTTATGGAAAAATGGAAAGAATATTTCTCAGAACTCCTTGATGGTGAGCAAGGTCAAGCATCAGAAATGATAACCACTAGCACAGAAGAGAAAAGCAATGATGATGAAGATGACATAAAGATGGAAGAACTGAAGACAGCACTGAAGAAAATCAAGATGGGCAAAGCAGCAGGGCATGATGGTATAACACCAGAAATGGTTAAGTTCATGGGAGCGTCAGGCGACCTATTACTCTTAAGGGTTTTACAGGCAACGTGGTACAACAAAAGACAGACCCTGAGCTAGCAGGAGAACTATTAGAACCACTATTTGCACAAGTGTGGAAAACGGGGACAACACCATCAGAGTGGAACAAAGGAATAATTGTCAAATTGCCCAAGAAGGGAGATCTTTCAGACTGCAATAATTGGAGAGGAATCACTCTTCTCTCAGTTCCCAGCAAAATACTAGGCAGGATAATTATACAGAGAATTTCAAAGGCAGTAGACTACAAACTGAGGAAAGAACAAGCAGGATTTAGAAAGAACAGAAGATGTGTAGACCATATATTCACTCTCAGGAACATTATAGAGCAGTGCTCAGAATGGCAAAGACAGCTTTACATAAATTTTGTTGATTTTGAAAAGGCTTTTGACAGCATACATAGGGACAGTTTATGGAAAATACTGAGGGCTTATGGAATTCCAAGCTGCATAGTGTCAATCATAAAAAAGCTTCTATGCCAACTTTACGTGTCGTGTTGGGCAGAGCAACCTAACCTTCGAGGTGAAGACAGGAGTACGACAGGGATGCCCCTTATCAACCACTCTATTTTTAACAGTCATAGACTGGGTGATGCGCCAGACAACAGAGGGCAGTCCAAGAGGAATAAGATGGACTACATTTTCAACATTGGAAGATCTGGAATATGCAGATGACATTGCACTGCTGGCACATTCACATCAACACATCCAGGTAAAAAACGGATAGACTTAATAAATTTAGCCAGCAGGTGGGCTTGAACATCAATTTAAAGAAATCTGAGGTCATGACGCTCAATGTGAGCAACCCTGAGCCCATATCAGTAAGGAATCAGCAACTGGTACAGACAGATACCTTCACATACCTAAGAAGCATAGTAACACCAGACGGTGGGGCAGGCAAAGACATCAACATCAGAATGAATAAGGCAAGAACAGCCTTCTTTAGCCTAAATAACATCTGGAAGTCCTCCCAATACAGCACAAGCACAAAATTAAGATTATATCAGAGTTGCGTGCTTTCTGTGCTTCTCTATGGTGCGGAATGCTGGAGAGTCACAGAGAAGGAAATGTCAAAATTGTCCTCTTTTCACACAACATGCCTAAGAAAAATTCACCGAATCTTTTGGTCGAATACCATCACCAACCAAGATCTGCTTACTCGTAGCAAGCAAGAGGACATGCATATTATCATAGCTGGCAGACGCTGGAGCTGGGTTGGTCATGTCCTCAGAAGAGACCCCGATGCCATCACAAGAACAGCTATGCTTTGGACCCCTGAAGGAAAGCGAAAGAGAGGCCGACCAAAAACAACTTGGCGGAGGACTGTGGAGGCTGAGATGCAAAGAATGAACCAGAGTTGGGGCACTGTACGAAGGATGGCCACCGACCGGGCAAAGTGGAATCAATTTGTTGTTGCCCTACAAGAAGCCACTAGGCGTGATGGCCACTGACTGCTTTGACGGTCGGTGGTTAAGGATCGAAGAAGAAGACGTGGTACAACAAGACCATATCAAAGGATTGGGAGATTGCCATCATAACACCAATTTTCAAAAAGGGTGACAATCGACAGTGAAGAAACCATAGAGGCATATCCCTTCTCAGTGTCCCTGGTAAAATCTACTCTAGAATCCTAGAGCAGAGACTCCGATGCCTAGCTGAGCCACAATTGGATGAGGTCCAGTGCGGATTCCGAGCAAACCGAAGACTCATGACCTAATCTTCACACTCAGACAGCTGAGTGAAAAGGCCCTTGAGTATAAGAGTGAGATCCATCTTTGTTTCATAGATCTGGAAAAGGCGTTTGACAGGGTCCCCTGGAGCAAACTTTGGGACTGTTTGGCAAGGAAGAATATTCCAGCACCTCTGATTCATGCAATACAGAGCTTCTACAAGTCTTGCAGAAATTATGTGAGGACAGCAAACCATAAGTCAGAAGAGTTTAGGACCACCACTGGTGTAAGACAACGTGATATCCTATCACCTTATCTCTTCATACTCCTTATGGACGATGTCATCAAGGCATGTAAGGAGAGAACAAGAAAGTATTCAGTGGAGTACTGGAAGATGAGACAGGTCTATATTTCAGAGCTGGCATTTGCTGATGATGTTGCCCTGATTGCTAAATCAGAGGCACATCTCCAATCCAACCTGCAAGTCTGGAAGGAAGAGCTGGAGAAGAGAGGGATGGTCATAAGCAGCTCTAAAACAAAATCCATGGTGATATCACGAGAAGAAAGAAGACATCAGATTAAGCTGGGAGAACAGGTCCTGGAGCAGGTCGACCACTTTAAATACCTCGGAGCTATTATAGACCGAAAGGGAGGCATCAAAGAAGAGTTGGCCACTCGAAAAGCAGCGGCTGGGAGACTTTTTCAGGCCATAAATAGAGGATTCCTCAGCAAGAGAGAGGTTGGTAAGAAGATGGTTGTATACCGCTCCACCTATGTCCCAGTCTTGACATATGGAAGCTAGTCATGGGCAATGACTACAACCCATAAAAGCCAGATCCAAACCTCAGAAATGAGGTATCTGAGGAAGGTGGTTGAAGTAACAAGAAGAGACATGGTACGCAACCAGACGATACGTCAAGGCCTTAAATCCTACCCCCTGCAGACCCAAGTAGAACAGTCCCAATTAAGATGGTTTGGCCATGTCTGCAGAATGGGAGAAGATCGGCTACCACGACAAGCATGGGAAACAAAGAGCCAGGGATCCAGACCCCCAGGACGACCCAAAGTCCGCTGGGAGGACAACATTAGACAATCTTTGAAGGACCGAGGACTAGAATATAACAAGGCCAGGAGGAAGACAGCCGATAGGATTGTCTGGCGCTCTCTCTTCCAAACCTCTACACCTAACGGTAGAAGGGGAACGACTAAGTAAGTAAGTAAGTAAGATAAATATAATAACGATTATTATTAATGAGTTTCAGATAATGATAATAATCATATTGATAATAATAATAAAAAAGAGGAGGGTATAGACTACGATCAGTAACAAATAAAAACAGCAAAGTAATTTTTAATGAACATCCACATCTCAACAATGAATGAAACATAGAGCTGACCTTCTACACACAACGGTGGAGTATATCCACTCAAACATCCAAGATAACAGTGTCCGTTAACGTTGTCACATGATGTTACATTGGTGCCGTTCATCCTGGTACAGAACTGACTGCAGGTAAAATTACTGCCCGTGCCGTATGTACCTGGGTCACATTCTGGAACGGTACAAGATTTCTATGAAACTTTTGTTTCAAAGGGTACTTAGAAAATACGTGAGATACACAAGGCCTGGTATGAAGGCCGGTCTATATCTAATATCAATTGCTGTAGGAAATAACGGAACCCAAGCCAAGCAGATTATACAATATATTAGTTAGCACAGAAGTGACATGACTTAATAAATTCGTGCTCGAACTGAAGGATTGAAATGGTACTACGAGTTCAGCGAAATGAAATTGATGAGAACTGTAGGTGGAACAAGAGATGAGAAGAAGACGGTGGCGATGAATTAGACATAGATTGAGGAGATCTACGGACAGCTTTACCAGAAAGTCCGTGTTCAGCAAAAGAAGTAATCCACCCATCATAGTTGCAACAACTGGAATGTTTATGAACAATGACATCCCCACTACACAGCAGAAGAGTTGATGAGATTGAATAAAAATCTTGAAAAATTATTTTCCATGAGGGTTAAAAAAAAAAAGAGTAACTAGACATAAAATGTTTGTTGATACATTTCCTTTATTGTCTCTGCTAGATATGATTTTATTGAACCTGTAGAAAACATACATTTGTAAATATTATTTAGGAATAAGAGTCATCTAATTCAGCGTTAATTCTAGTCAAGTCGTTTCATTCTGTTAGACAATAATTGTCTGGGTTTTTTTTTTATACTTTAGTTCTTGGGATCCCAGTGGCAGGGGATCTAACTGTGTTCCTTGTTATTGTATGCGTCTATTTAATGCTAGGAGCAGTTGACTGTCTTCCTATCACAGCCGATATGTCTATTTACGAGTCTCTCATATCTAAATGTGACCAGATGAAAGTTGGATAGAAATAATACATGTAGTGCGCATATATGGAGGAGAGAACTGGTGAACAAGATATAGGACTGGCACAGGACAAGTCAGGTAGTTAACTGCACAGTCAAGATGATAGAGGTAAAATAAAGCTGTGAAGTAAGCAACCTGTTTGCTAGATCTATCTTATGCTCCAAGGATATCTCTATTAATAGTTGATGTGAAATGTTGCTCGTTATTATCACTACCAATTAAATTATTACAAATTCTTTAAATTCCACATAAAATAATTTTCGAGCAGAACTGTGATTTAAAATAGATTAATAAACTGCGATTTATAAAATACATCTCTACACTTTAATAATTGACAATAGAATGTTGGTAAATATTGCAGATATATATATATATATATATACTACTCGTCAAAAGTCAAGGGCCACTTAGAAAAACCTTGGTTGAAACCATAAAACAAATCTGATATAAACGTAATTGGTATCAGTCAAAACGGCATTTATTGAATACCAAATTGACATGTCACGTAAAGAAATGGAAACACATATTTAAGCGCAATGAAGCTGTGAAGTGTGTCACCCACCTTTTCAAAAGTCACAAAATAGATATTGGGCAAAAAGACATTTCAAAATCGGGTATGACCACCGTTTGCAGCAAGGCATTCAAGATAGCGTACACGCTTCGAGTTTACAAGGGTCCGAAGAGTATCCTGAGGAACAGCTTGCCATTCCTGAAGCCGAAATGCAGTCAGCTGTGCAACATTCATTGGCAGGGGGTGATTTGTTGACAATCTTCGACCAAGGACATATCAGAGGTGCTCAATCGGAGAAAGGTCAGGTGAATGAGCTGGCCACGCCATCCTGATGATCCCATGTTGCTGAATAAACTCATTCACCACACGAGCTCGATGGGGTCGAGCGTTATGATCTTGGAGGATGGCATTACCACCTATGGCCTCCAGAGCAGGCTGAACAATTGGTCTCAAGATTTCGTTCTTGTATCTTGGGCCGGTCAAGTTGCCTTGGATGATGTAGAGTGGGGTCCTGTCGTGTCTGTAGAAGCCTCCCCAGACCATGATAGAACCCCTACCATAACGATCCACCTCTCGAATTGTGTCATCAGTAAATCGCTCTCCTGGTCGTCGCCAAACTCGAATCCTGCCATCATTAAATGACACAGTGAAGCGAGATTCATCAGTGAAGAGAACTTGACTCCGTTGTTGCCTTGTCCATCGGATGTGGTCGCGACACCAAGCAACACGGGCTCTGAGATGAGCAGGAGTAAGAGGGATTCTGACTGCAGGACGTCGAGCAGCCAGTCCAAATTCATGTAAACGTCTGCGAATGGTCCTTTGACTGACATTAACGTTTACAATTTGTCTTAGCTGACATCCTAGAGTGGAACAAGTCACTGTTCGATGGCGCAGGGCTTGCAACAAGAGGTACCGGTCATCATGTCTATTGGTGCATCTAGGGCGACCTGGCCGGTGGCGATCCTCCACACTTCCTGTGGCCTGAAATCTCTCCAAAATTATTTGGATAGTAGAGTGTGACACTGCAAGCAGTCTAGCAACCTCACGGACAGATAAACCACTTTCAACCCACGCTATAGCCCTCATTCTTTGTAAGGTGTCAAGACTTCTTCTCGGTGGCATGGTTTTTGCAAGTGATGAAACTTATCTAAGTCTGCTGATTGTAAAACAAATTAAGAGTGAACTCTGTTCACGACAAGTCGCCATTGCACGTGGAATATCAGTCAGCACGATTACTTCACCTGTTTGGTTTTACGGAAGTTTGAAAAAACCGATTAAACATTGTGAATTTATGGTCAGCAAACCAAATTGCACGTGATTACCATGGTTGTCGGTGAGTTGTTGTTTATGCTTAACGTGCATAGAGGACTGTCAAAGGAAGATATTGCACCCATTTTTACTAAAAACTTCCTTCATTTAATCATTCTATGGGCTTATATAAAAGTGTATTGAAAATAATAGGGTGGCCCTTGACTTTTGACGAGTACTATATATATATATATATATATATATATATATATATATATATATATATATATATATATATATATATTATATATATATATATATATAGTTTATATATATATATAATTATATATATATTATATATATATATATATATATATATATATATATATATATATATATATATATTATATATATATATATATATATATATATATATATATATAATATATATATATATATATATATATATATATATATATATATAATATATATATATATATATATATATATTATATATATATATATATATATATATATATATATAGTCACAGCGCTATTTCACAGCGACGAAAATCAGCCGGGCAACACTGAGATTACAAAATCTGATTGGCAACACTGGTATAACTTAACCGGCGAAGTCATGTGACAAGACGGAAGCGGTAAGAATTTAGCGCAAAGGCAGGCAGTCAGAATCTAGCCGCTTGTCTAGAAGGACGGAGATAGTCTTCCTTTTTACCAGAGTTAGCTGTGGAGTCCATGTCACGGACTATGTGTTAGATACGCTTTCCTTTTCCCAGTTCTTTGGGATTATTAAGGAATAATTCTCGGACAGTGTAGTGTCTGGATTGGATTTGTTACAGGCCGTTATAAGTTGCCACAGATTTGAGTATTTCTTTGTCATAGGTTTTGTCGCTAATGGTGAGCGTTATTCACTGCAGTTTATCAGTGTAGTAATTATCAGTCTAAGTGGTGAAGGCATTTCATTGTTCTATTGTTTTTCATACGTTTGTTGGCCGTGTGAGGCCTTATTGTGTGTGCATAACCATTAAAGGGAAGTACGTGTGGAAGGTGTTGATTTTCTTATGTCAGCCATTGTGGTGTGGTCGTACTCCTAGTGGTGGAGCGAGCCTATTTCTATTGTTATTATTATTATTATTATTATTATAAGTCCCATTCTTTAAAGGCCGTGAAGCCTATATTTTCATTTATTACAAATAAGGGAGGGAAACCTGAGGCCTGTCGGCCTATACTGCTTGATAGAAGTACAACAGAAGTGATTGCGTCATTAATAGGCTGAACTGCCCATGGAGGACTTCTGGTGTCGTGTATTGTGGTTCGCACTATTGACCTGCCATTGAAACATCATTTTTTGATGATGCGTAGATGGCAGAGCGGATAGTGTGATTCGCTTGCATGGCTAGGCGGGGTTGTCGCACGGAAGGTCCAGTGTTCAAATCCTGGGTAAGCCACTCATGTCTGTTGTTTTTCTGTTGTCTGGTGTTCTACTTCTTTATTTCCTGCGAGTGCCTGATAACATACCTTTATATTTGTTTCATATTAATTTTCTATATTTTCATTATAAAGGCTAGAAGTTATGCACACAGATTGTTAGTTGGTGATAGAAGCATTGTGTTCAAGCCTTCAGGTTTCACAGCGGTCACGCCAGTGTGTTATTTTGGTTAGCCGGTAGGCAGTGAACTGTTTTCGTTCATGGTGACCCGCTTGCGATAGTGACCTAGATTGGAAATAGGTCACAGTGAAAGATTTATATTATCAGTTCAGAGAATATTTGACAGATATTGTGTTTGAGTCTGTTCTGGAAAGTTTATGTTGTGCTAGGGTGGTTAATTAATGATAGAAGAAGTGTCACAAGCGCAGGGAAAAGTTGCAGCTGGTGTTTGGCATTACAGTTTGAGATATTACAAGGCATACTTTGTACCTTAATGCTAGGAGGGTGGTGATCCAGTCGGAGCAGCGGAGGTTGGTGTGACATGTGTCGTTATGTGGTTCATGTAAGATGCAGTGTGTCTATTGTGGTTGGTAATAGGTTGGCCCGAGTGACAGACTGTGTGTGTCGTCAGGAGGGAACGGTTTGTCCATTGTAGATTGGTTCTTGACATCGTTGTTTTACAAGCCAACCTGCAGCAGTGTCATCACTCGTACTGCTCTACTTACCTGAGAACATTACCTTCCGGGGTTCCTACCAAGTTCTGTCATTGTCATACCTCACTGATGTGCCTGTCTAGTGGGAGCCTACCAACGCCTCTATCGTGACCCTGGAAATTTACTGTGCTGAAGACTGAAGCCTGCTGATCTGAGGACTCTGTGCTGAAGACTGCTGGATTTCTGAAGTGTCGTTATGAAGTGAGCTTTGCTTGGATACTCATATATTATCGTGCCAAAGGACATATTTGTTATTTTCTGACACATAGACGTGTGTAGAAGTCTTTTTATCTGGACATAATACGGTGTATTCTATTTTAGACAGTTCAGAGATAACACTGTGAAGAATATTATTCCACGTTTTCAAGTGTAGAGACTTGTTCGAGCTGTGTTCGTCGATCATCTTCCGTGTTTGAGGAGCTAAGTGGACAGGCATCTCTGGATCGTCAGTTAAGTTATTGTTTGTATATCGGTGTATGATCTGTTGTATTTATGTTTTTCTAGTTTCTCCTCTAAATTCTGTTTTTCTTTCTTCAAAATTTTCTTTTCTGTCTATCCACCTGATACTACTTGTCGTTCCGCCTGGTCCTCTAGAGTAGTGGGACATTTCTGTTGGGGTCGTGTTAGGTTAGCAACAAGCTGTGTTCTGTTTCTACGTCTGTTTCTTGTGATTTGCTTATTGGTTTGTTGTTGTTTTTCTTTCCTTTTGTTTGTTTTTTTCCTCGCTTTCTTTGTAGAAACTTAGTCTGTATCTTTATTTTGTGTTAGTTAGTAGGTGGGATCTTTCACTCTAAGCTCCTATTACTTAGAGTCTTTATTATAATATACATAGTAAATAGTGGAGATGTTATAGTGATATAATTGTTTATACTCGTATGTTATTTAGTTTATTTTGACTGGTGTGATTTAGTTGGTGGCCTTTGAAGGAGATAGCCCTCATCACGTTTAGTGTAGTTGTTGTTTAGTCTGCTATGTTTAATGTTAAATTTGTGAGTTCAAGGGTGGCGAGTTTAATGCTTTCTTTTCTTACTTGTGGGAAAAGATTGGATTAGACTTATTCCTTTCTAGGGTGTGGCTGTGTATATTTAGTGGTGGAGTAAGGCAGAAGTGTTTCCTGCGACTGCCCTACTTAATATTCCAAGCCCTGGATTTGTTAGGTGTATTGGTGTGGTTTGTATTTACATTGTCCTGTAAATTCAGTAATTCTTCTGTTGTGTTTAATTGGTATGATCTCTCGTTCCTTCTTGCTATCTTGTAAATACGTTAACAGGTATCCCTTGTTTTCGTTCGTGGTCAGTCACGTTTTGTGTATATCAATCTATCTCTGCTCAAACGTTGTCTGTCATCTTATTTCTCGTGACTGGTATTGATCGTAGCGTTTGGTGTGTGTCTTTTCATCTGTGGAGTGTTCATTCTTGTCAGCGTAAACATTTGGTATTATGTAGAATATTAGGAATTGAAATACTGTCATAGTACAGCGTCAAAGTGGATGTTAGTAAGATACTGTGGTGAAGAAGCTGTTATTTTTCAATTTTGTGGCTGTGCCAAAACTTTACAGTTTTGAGGTGGCATAGCACCAAGAAAATATAACTGTCGACTATAGTAAGGGTCTTTTGGCTGTATCACAGAGACTAAGTGATCGGAAGGATCAAAACCTAGAGAGTAAGGAGACAGTAGCCAAGTGGTGAAGTGGATGATATTTATACATTAAGAGGTGAAGTGGATGATATGTATACATTAAGAGGTGAAGTGGATTATATTTATACATTAAGAGGTGAAGTGGATTATATTTATACATTAAGAGGTGAAGTGGATTATATGTATACATTGAGAGGTGAAGTGGATGGTATTTATACATTAAGAGGTGAAGTGGATTATATTTATACATTAAGAGGTGAAGTGGATTATATTTATACATTACGAGGTAAAGTGGATTATATGTATACATTAAGAGGTGAAGTGGATGATATTTGTACATTAAGAGGTGAAGTGGATTATATTTATACGTTAAGAGGTGAAATGGATGATATTTATACAGTGAGAGGTGAAGTGGATTATATTTATACATTAAGGGGTGAAGTGGATAATATTTATACAGTGAGAGGTGAAGTGGATTATATTTATACAGTAAGAGGTGAAGTGGATCATATTTACATGCATATGTTTGTACTTTGAGAAGTGATATAGCTATTTATATATCAATACTGCATACATTTTTGGCAGAGAGTTATCTGCTGATATAACTGAGATTTGTATAGTACATGGTATTGAGTAGTTGTATAGTGTGAATTTATATCAAAAGAAGCAGTGTCATAGACAGTACTGAGTATTGTGAGCGTACATCATAGACTTAGAGGGTTTCATTCGAATAGGCATCCAAAGTTGGTACACTGGCAACGATCTAACGGATTATGCCAAGGCAGAATACCACTCAAAAGAGAATCAGGATGCCTTGAGAGATTTACGTGCCGAAGAACGAGAACTCAAGAAGGCAGAATTAGAATTTCAAGAAAAGAAGATGGAACGAGAATTACAGGAAAAGAAGATGAAAGAAGATAGAGAATTAGAATTACAGGAAAGGAAGATGAAAGAAGATAAAGAGTTTCGAAAAAAGAAGATGAAAGAAGAAAATGATTTGAAACAGAGAGAGTTAGAATTACAGGACAAGAAGATGAGAGAAGATAAGAGAGTTAACAATTAAAAAAAGAGAGAATGAGAATAGCTCTGGAAGAGAAGAAGATTAATAAGGAAATACAACTGAAGAGATTAGAAGTGGGTGCGAGTGGTCAGAACTCGACTCCGAGGGAGTCTCATTGTCCCTTTAGGCTGCGTCTGCCAAATTTTAATGACAAATTCGACAGTTTAGATTTTTTCCTTGAGAGGTTCGAGGCCAAATGCGTGGCCTGGAAGGCTGATAGAGATCAGTGGCCATCTTTGTTATCCACATTGCTAGTGGGGCCTGCGATGGAGACTTGTTATAGCCTCCCGCGGTAAGAAATGGCTGATTACGACATGATGAAGGAACGGTTGCTCTGGAAGTTTCGTCTGACGGCTGACGGGTACCGGACGCGCTTCAGAAACATGATGCCAAATGCAGACCAAGACTTCGAGGACTTTATCACGAAGATAAAGCTTCTGCTCAATAGATGGATGGAGTTAGAAGGGATAACTAAGGACTTTAATGGCTTGGCTGATCTAATGTTACGAGACAAAGTGTTGTTGCCGTGTTCAACTGAGTTGGTAGCTTTTTTCCAAGAGCGCCAGCCAAAAGACATTGATTCTATGGCCCAATTGGGACACCATTATGTCCTGGCCCATCCGGGCAAACCCATTCAGAAGTCGGGTCTGTCAGACGCCTTAGTTGCAGACGTCGGCAAAGTCCAGCGCTAACCGTACAAAAATCAGTCAGACGGTGCAGATAATTGCAAAGAACAGCAACGCAATAAGTCACCTCGGCCCTATCAGAAATTCACGGGCAATTACGACAATCTTAGAACGTGTCAGAGGTTCCAGCCGAGGTGTTACAACCATCACCCTGTTAGCGATAGTGTTGGAGAAGAGCGCCAAATGCGTAAGCAAGTGCGCTTTGGGGAGTCTCGAAAGGAAGATAGGCACTGTAAAGAGAAACTGGTCAAGCGGAGGAGTGGTTCCTCAGAGAGTCGATCTTCCGACTCCGATGCGGGATCTTCACCAGTTAACAGTCCCAGCAATAGTCCACGCGGGGAGTTAAAAAGGGAACTCCGATGTTCCAGGTGTAATGGTAAGAGTTATAATGTAGACAGGTGTTCCGCCCCAATCGAGTACGCGAACTCCGCGGTTGTGTTGGACACAGTTACAGCGAGGACTGTGTGTGGTGTCGTCCTCTATTTAATTCGGGGGAAAATGTACTGTTGCACTGCGGACATGCAATACCCTGTCTGTCGGCGGTCCATGAGACTGGCAAGATGGCTCTCCACAAAGGTGTGGTGGAGAAGAAACCAGTCTCGGTGTTGAGTGACACCGAATGTACCACAGTTGGGATGCATCGGTCATATATCGACGAGTCCTGCCTCACAGGGAAAACTGTAAAGTGTATCACGTTTTGGGGCAAAGTTGAGTCTTACCCCCAGGCGTGTATTAATGTGGACACCCCGTTCCTGTTAGGGAGAGTGAACGCGTTTGTTCTCGAGAACCCAGTCGCTGATTTGATCGTCGGAAATGTACGGGAGTGCATAACGCCACGGGATTGGTGGGAGCAGAGGCTCAACAACACCAACGTCTCGAGGCGGACGACCAGGTGGTCGAGATATCTCTACCTGAGAAGAAGGTACATCTAAGACTGGGTTCGCGGCAGGCATCCATTAATACTCACAGTCCGATGCCAAGGGACAGGAATAGGAACTGTAAAGGCAGATCTGAGGGCCTGATAGCGAGGTATGGGTTCGCAATGTTCCCCTGAGTGCTAGTTGGCGCACACTCAGACGAGTGTTATAGACGTTGCGTCAGTGAAGTTCGTGGAGGTATTGTCATTGCGAGACAATACCAAAGTTGCACGAGTGACTTTCGCAAATAGGTGGGGTGCGCGTGATGCAGTCAGGTGGAAGCATATGTCGTTGCTTCAGAACCACCTGCCCGTAGCTCAGCAATAGCAGAGGATAGGTTGCGGGTTTGCGTGCACTTAAGGTGTTTCGGTTAACGTGAACCGAACCGCAGAGTCTGACCCACGCAGCCAGTACTATTCTGATAGAGTGAGGTAGTGAGGATAACTGAGGAGATGTTGACTTGTGATAGTGTGTAGCAAGTAATTGCAACCACGGTAGAGATGTTTTGTAAACTTTAAAGATCATGTTTATGCTTCACTATGTTGTGCTTTGAATGTATGTATTATCGGGTCATACAGGCAATTAACTATAGAATTTAATTTACTAGATACTTGAATTTAGTGAAAAGGACTGGGTGTACTAGTTATTGATTAGTGTGTTATGTATACCTATTGTAATAGTTACCATGAATGTACCATGAACTGTGTTTTGGGTAGACCAGGGGTAGACAGACGTTGTCATTTTTCACGACTACCAGAACCTTGGATAACCTGTGTCATACTCATATTTCACCCGTGTGTTACCGGGGCCCGAAAGGGGAGCAAAGAATAGTAACACTACACCCTACCTTGCATGTCGTAAAAAGCGACTAAGGAGGGTTGGGCATGGGGCTGTTTACCCCGTCCCGTAAAAACTTCGCACAGTGGGCTGATCACCTGCTTGCTAGTTACTCTGATTACGGAAACAACGATAGATTGTTTGGTCTGTTGTTGTCCCACAAAGACGCCATAGGCGTGGTGGAAGCGATAGATTGATCAATTTGTTGTTGCCCTAAGACGCCACTAGGCGTACTGGCCACGGACTGCTTCGTCGGTTGGTGGCTAAGGACGGAAGAAGAAGAAAAAATACTCATATTGGGTTTTGTGGATGGTTGGAGAATGCGGGGACGACAATGGTGGTGCAGAATTATGGCATTTTCTAGTCAGATGAGGAGATTATGTCATGGCATATGGTCGTCCAAACTCCGAAGGGGTCGCGCGAAACTTCCTCCGATGGAAGAAAACTACGTTTTCTTTCTTAAGGGGGGTTGGATGTCACGGCGCTATTTCGCAGCGACGAAAATCAGCCGGAAAACACTTAGATTACAAAATCTGATTGGCAACACTGGTATAACTTAACCGGCGAAGTCATGTGACAAGACGGAAGCGGTAAGAATTTGGCGCAAGGGCAGGCAGTCAGAATCTAGCCGCTTGTCCGGAAGGACGGAGATAGCCTTTTCTTTTACCAGCGTTAGCTGTAGAGTCCATTTCACGGACTGTGTGTTAGATATGCTTGCTTTTTTCCAGTTCTTTGGGATTATTAAGTAATAATTTTTGGACAGTGTAGTGTCTGGATTGGATTTGTTACAGGCCGTTATAAGTTGACAAAGATGTGAGTATTTTTTTGTCGTAGGTTTTGTCGCTAATGGTGAGCGTTATTCACTGAAGCTTATCAGTGTAGTAATTCTGTCGTGTATGACACGGACAGTCTAAGTGATGAAGGCATTTCATTGTTCTATTGTTTTTCACTCATTTGTTGGCCGTGTGAGGCCTTATTGTGTGTGCATAATATTAAAGGGAAGTGCCTGTAGAAGGTGTTGATTTTCTTATGTCAGCCATTGTGGTGTGGTCGTACTCCTAGTGGTGGAGCGAGCATATTTCTATTGTTATTATTATTATTATTATTATTATTATTATTGTTATAAGTCCACAGTACTGTAGTGCTACCTTATTAAATAGGTATCTCACTTCACAAGAGGACATTGTCTATACAGTCTTGTTCTTATATATATATATATATATATATATATATATATATATATATATATATATATATATATATATATATATATATATATATATATATATAAAACAAAATGACAACAGAACATTTATAGATCGTCACTTCTGTGTCATATCTTTTGGCCATTGGTGACTGTTTGATCTTGTTGCTTTAAAGTAAATGTGACTTATAGCAGTATAATGAGCTTATAACTTAATGCAAAGTCTGCTCACAAAACAAGTCAGCAAGGCTTCAGCTAATATGATGTGGCTATGTGACTTCGACAAGCGTATGTCAGTCCGCTGGATGTCTTTTCAGCTATGTAAAATTTTGAGAGACCATAGTTAAATCTGAGGGGACTTATGTAGGTCTAATGCTTTGTTTCTCGAAAGTTCGCACTTTTGTTCACTTTTCCGCTGGTATTTTGGGGTGATTTTTAAGGCTGTTGTGCTAGTTTTCCCACACAATCCTGATTTCCTTGTCAATTATTAAAGATAATTACGTGTATTAGTTAAATTTCTAAAAAGAATTAAAGAATTATTCTGATCGGATCATTTGTTGAAAAGTTATAGCAGAACTACATATGTGCAATTCCTAGTTTATCATAACGGTCTAGTGTGCATGGCAAGTCCAGAGTGTTTGACCTGTTTCGTTACACTATCCAACTATTATTTATTGTGAGAACAACTCTTGGACAGGCGTAAGAATTATCTCTCATTCATTATTCATTCTCGAGAGTGATATACTTTTATTATATCCGTGCTATTGCACAAACTACACACGTATATTTTGCTACACAGTGGAGCCTCTTGTCAGGACGTTCGAGCTGTTCTAGCCGACTTTGGTAATTTGTTCCTTCTTAAGGAGTTTCGGAAATAGTTGTGTCTTTAATCTATCATTCACTTCATTCCTCTTGACTGTGACTGAATAGTTTAGAAAATGAGAAAATGTAACGGTATTATTTCGCTTGCTCCGCAGACTTGGTCCAACAATCACAAAACTTGTGTCTTCATAGATATTAACCTTTGCTCAAGATTAATCTTGACAGAGATAACAGTAGATGATGTTTATATTAAAGGGAGCCTTACAGGAATTTAAAGAAAATCAAGTATAACAACAGAGATCATCTAAGCTGTCTTGAACGTATTATTCTCCCTCTCCTTTTATGAGGTAATATATGTATCAGTGTGGCCTACTACGTCGCTACAACTGTTAGACTTATAGTAAAGTACTTATGAATGGCTAGTTAGAAATAAATAAAATACTAGTCAAGAATCAATGACATCATCAGTCATGACACACATGAACCCATGATGTCATCAAACCTTGTGTGGCCTCCATACAAGTCAGACCAGAAAACATTTAGATTAGAGATAACCTTGAACAATGTTTGGTCATACTCACTCAGTAACAATAATTTTAGACTAGAGGTTTCCTAGTTAGTTAAATTAAAGATTATTTCAACAGTCAGCTAGGCCCTAAGACCAATCATAAGAAGGTTTTCGGTCTTAACTCCAATTAAAAATAATTTCATCCGGCAAACCCTAGTACCGGACAGTGTGCGTTTCAAAAAGATCGGTCGACGATTGACTTCAAATATCTCCATATTCCTTGCACTGATAAACATGATTTTTTGTATGTGTTCTTACACTTTCAATGTCCCAAAGTTTTTTTTATAAAATTCAATGTTGCAGGGAGTGTTCTTTTCTTGCAACGGCCAATTCTCCTTTGATCTTTTTTAACCAAGTAATTATTTTGTCCTGGAAGAAAATAATTTACCGTAAATGACGGAAGTTGCATATTTTCGGCATAGGCGTCTATACAATTCGAATGTTAGAGGGGTTTGTTAACTGATTAATACGTGAGGTCCCTTTTTATTTCTTCGAAATATTTGAGAGAATAATAACGCCTATTCGTTGTAAATGTTACTTTTTATACTAAAACGTGAATGGATGCATGAAGAGGTGAAAGTACTGTATATGTTAAAAATAGTAATGAAATCGTGGAGATAAAAAGGAAATGAATTGGTTTGCATATACACATAGATGTAGGAGAAAACATATAAAACATATAAGGTATTTACACACTTATTCTGAGTCAGACGAGTCTAACACATTGATGACTATTCTCCGCTGAACGAACGACAGTCCATCTTTTTTCCAATAGTCATTTTCCTCTTTTAAGACATGGTCTTCACATTTACACCAATAATATTTGTCTATCTGCGAGAGGGCGGCATATGTTAATTCTTTCATATTGCATAGTTTGAAAGTTTTATTTTCAGCTGCCACCTGTCCTTTAACTTTTGCCCAAACGAGTTCAATTGGGTTTAAATGTGAATGATAAGGTGGCAGTCTCAAACACATATGACCATGCTGTTGAATCAACTTGTCTATATGAAATATCTTGGTCTTTTGTGATTTCTTAACAAGGGACACTAATTCAGGTTTCAGAAACAACTCGTTAAATGGAATGTCTTCTTTTCTGAGCCAAATCTTTATAGCATCGTTTGTACTCGAAGATGTCGGGATTTTGTCTTCTTCTGCCACAGCGTTGTGGTATAATGCGTTGTCCATTACCAGACAGGATGGTCTGTCTAGGGACGGAAGAAGAGTATTTTCAATCCACTCTCTAAATATGTTACCGTTCATCTCGGTATGATAGTCCCGGTTGTCCGTATAATTGGAAGTGAAAATAAGTTCAGCATTTTTCACTAGCCCATTATGTCTGCTGCCTGCATGTGCCATTATCAGACTTTGTCCTTTTCCACTGGGTACACATCTTTTAATCGTTCCATCTGATAACTGCCATTCTTTTTCACTTGTGTGGTGTGCATTGATCCAAGTTTCATCCACATACACAATATCATAATCTTGATTACGCATTTCCCATACTTCAAGTAAATATTTAATTCTCTTACTTACTTAGTCGTTCCTCTTCTACCGCGAGGTGTAGAGGTTTGGAAGAGAGAGCGCCAAACTATCCTATCGGCTGTCTTCCTCCTGGCCTGGTTCCATTCTAGTCCTCGGTCCTTCAAAGATTGTCTAATGTTGTCTTCCCAAAGGACTCTGGGTCGTCCTGAGGGTCTGGATCCCTGGCTCTTTGTTTCCCATGCTTGTCGTGGTAGTCGATCTTCTCCTATTCTGCAGACATGGCCAAACCATCTTAGTTGGGACTGTTCTACTTGGGTCTGCAGGGGGTGGCATTTTAGGCGGACCATGTCTCTTCTTGTTACTTAAATCACCTTCCTCAGATACTTCATTTCTGAGGTTTGGATCTGGCTTTTGTGGGTTGTAGTCATTGCCCATGACTCGCATCCATATGTCAAGACTGGGACATAGGTGGAGCGGTATACAGCCATCTTCGTTTTCTTACCAACCTCTCTCTTGCTGAGGAATCCTCGATTTATGGCCTTAAAAAGTCTCCCAGCTGCTGCTTTGAGCCTCCCTTTCGGTCTATAATAGCTCCGAGATATTTAAAGTGGTCGACCTGCTCCAGGACCTGTTCTCCCAGCTTAATCTGATGTCTTCTTTCTTCTCGTGATATCACCATGGATTTTGTTTTAGAGCTACTTATGACCATCCCTCTCTTCTCCAGCTCTTCCTTCCAGACTTGCAGGTTGGATTGGAGATGTGCCTCCGATTTAGCAATCAGGGCAACATCATCAGCAAATGCCAGCTTTGAAATACATACCTGTCTCATCTTCCAGTACGCCACTGAATACTTTCTTGTTCTCTCCTTACATGACTTGATAACATCGTCCATGAGGAGTATGAAAAGATAAGGTGACAAGATATCACCTTATCTTACACCAGTGGTGGTCCTGAACTCTTCTGACTTATGGTTTGCTGTCCTCACATAATTCCTGCAAGACTTGTAGAAACTCTGTATAGCATGAATCAGAGGTGCTGGAATGTTCTTCTTTGCCAAACAGTCCCAAAGTTTGCTCCAGGGGACCCTGTCAAATGCCTTTTCCAGATCTATGACACAAAGATGGATCTCACTCTTATACTCAAGGGCATTTTCACTCAGCTGTCTGAGTGTGAAGATTAGGTCTTGAGTACTTCGGTTTGCTCGGAATCCTCACTGGACCTCATCCAATTGTGGCTCAGCTAGGCGTCGGAGTCTCTGCTCTAGGATTCTAGAAGAGATTTTACCAGGGACACTGAGAAGGGATATGCCTCTATGATTTCCACATTGTCGATTGTCACCTTTTTTGAAAATTGGTGTGATGATGGCAATCTCCCAATCCTTTGGTATGGTCTTGTTGCACCATGCTGCCTGTAGGACACTTTAGAGTAATAGGTCGTCTGATGCTCCCATGTACTTAACCATTTCTGGTGTTATACCATCATGCCCTGCTGCTTTGCCCATCTTGATTTTCTCCAGTGCTGCCTTCAGTTCTTCCATCTTTATGTCATGTTCATCACCATTTGTTTCATCTTCTGTGCTAGTGGTTATCATTTCTGATGCTTGACCTTGCTCACCATCCAGGAGTTCTGAGAAATATTCTTTCCATCTTTCCATTACTTCCTTCGGGACAGTAAGCTATTTGCCTTGCTTGTCCTTTATAAATTTGAGAGGGCATTGTTTTTCCTTCCTCATGTTCTTTAGGGTCTTGTAGAAGAATTTCTGGTTTTCTTGTGCATCTTTTTCTAGCTTTTCTCCAAATTCTTCCCAGGACTTCTGTTTACTGCTGGCACCTTTTTCTTTGCTTCTGTTCTGAGTATCACATATTCTCTATATTTCTCTATTTGTCTTGCTGTGTTTTTAGCTCCTAAGTATTGTTCCCATGCCATTTCTTCTCTCTTATTTTCTCTTTGACTTCCTCTGTCCACCAAGGTGTCCTCTTTCTCTTGTTCCCAAGTCGGACTTCACCACATGCTTCTGCAGCAGCTGTCTTTATGATGTCTTTGAATTTAAGCCACAGGGTTTCAAAGTCATCAGGTAGTTCTTCTGTGTTTCTCAACGCTGTAGCAATAAGCCCCTGATATCTGGTCTTAATTTCTGGCTCTCTCAGCTTGTAGGTCTTAATGCTCATTTCTTCCGTTCGTTTACTTGGTTTCTTGCTTGATGCTGGGCAGTTCTTAGGCTGAGCAACTCTTTCAGTTGTTCTTTTAATTGTAAGCAGGTAGTGATCACTTCCAATCTCTGGTCCCCTCCAGACTCTAGCATCCCGGACATATGTGAATGAGCTCCTCCTAACAATGGCATAGTCGACACTGACTTCTCATTCTTTGTTGGTTCACACCTAGTGTATGCATGTATGCGCTTATGGGGGAACTTTGTGTATGTAATGATCATATTCTGCTCACTGCAGAATCTGAGGAGTCGCTTTCCATTGTCATTGAGAGTATCTTCTCCATATCTTCCGATAACTCCACCCCATCTAGCATGGTCATTTCCAACTCTGGCATTGAAATCACCTAGCATGATAATTTCATCAAGGCAGTCATCCACTGTCCTTTGAAGCAGCTCGAAGAATTTCTCCTTTTTCTCTGCTCTCTCATCCTCGTTTGGCCCATACACTATGACCAGGTTGACTATGGTTTCTCCTTCTTTTAGTTTTACAACCATTAGGCGCACCGAGACAAAGTTCCATCCCTTGATACTATCTTTCTGATTTTTGGCCACAATGCAACCCACACCCCCTTTAGCTCTTTCAGATGTGGGTACACCACTGTATAGCAGCGTGTTGCCATCGAGATCCATGACTCCTTGTCCCTTTTTCTTTGTTTCAGTAATAGCCAGTATTTCTAGTTTTGCTTTCCTCATCTCTTTCACCAGCTCCTCTTCTTTCCCATTTATAATTCTTGTGTTCCAAGTTCCATAAGTCGAAGTCCGTAGTCCGTTCCAGTTCGTCGCCTTTAGAATCAGTCCGGTTTTCTCTCTTGTATTTCGTGTAATCATAGTTTAAAGCAAACAGGGGATTGGCCTGTTGTACCTTTGCATGGTGAAGGGGCTGCCTCCTTACGGCCTCCATGCAGGCCGCCCTGCTCCTTTTTCATCCGGGCTTGGGACCGGCATAGGCGGAATTAATATTTACTTCTCATAGATACTAAGTGCGGCTTCTCGCAGATGACGTTTCTTCCACTATTGTCCGTTCGGAAATTCGTGCCCACACATTGAACGTTGTAACTTTGCAACCCCTTGACGGATGTTATTGAAATTTGCTACGTGCCCTACTGATATCAATGCAGTTATTAATATATATTTTTGCCCTTACAAAACGCATGTCATTTTCGAATTTTCTTCTTTAAATTATATTTAAAACTCTTACCGTTGTCTGGGTTAATTTTTATTAGTTCTACAGGAAAGTTACAAGATCCGTTAAAAAATTGCGCACTTAATTTTTGTTGCAGCACAGCACAAGCGATGAAATGTGCTATTCAATATATTTTTTGTTTGAATTAGTGTAGTGACTACATGTCCGCACGAGTGCGCACCTATTGTACACAGTCGTGAGTAATTATTTCAGCGGCGTATGCTAATTGCAATGAGTTGGCTGCAACGAAACAAAACGACACCCGCGTATAACATATTAATAAACTAAACTGCATAATTACGAAAAGTGCAATGAATCTGAAATGCAAATTTATCACTTTGCAGAAGGTAACTGTTATATTGTGCAGGCATTTTCGCAGAGAAGCAAAATGGGTTGTTTATACCAAGACATACAAGAACCACGTAGGAGAACATGGAAGGCCCTGGGTGTGGATAGAAGATCTTTTCGACGTTGGATACAACAGAACGGTGATTGTACAGAGGCTGCAAGGAAAGAAGAAAAAAATTGATGATTTTGACAAGGATGTCATTAGACGTTTGATTTTGAAGATGTTTAATGCCAATCAACTTGTTACTCTCCGCATGCTGAAAAGTCGGCTGCAAGCAGAATGCGATATTAACGTCTCAAAAACAACTCTTTGGCAACTTGTCAGAAGTGTCGGCTTCACTTTTAGAAAAACGTCTGGCGGAAGGAATTTTTTATGTGAAAAACCACATCTGGTTGCAGCTCGAAGTAAATACCTTAGGCAGATTCGTGAGAGAAGGCAAGACGGCTATGACATAGTGTATTTGGACGAATCTTGGGTTAATGCTCATCATACGAACGAGAAAGAATGGCAATCATCTGTTGATGGAGACCATATAAGGAAAATTTCCAACAGCAAAGGTCAACGCATTATATTAGAACATGCTGGCAGCAGACAGAATGGGCTTGTCCGTGATGCAGAGCTTATTTTTCAATCAAAGTCTGTAGATGGTAGGACTACCACAGTAAAATGAATGGGCACATTTTTCGAGATTGGATAGTGAATACACTCCTCCCGACTTTAGATAGGCCGTCTTGCCTGGTGATGGATAATGCGTCCTATCATAATGTTCTAGAGCAGGAGGATAAAGCTCCCACTTCGGCAAGCACGAAAGACGAAATCAGGAGGTGGCTTGTGAATGAAAATATCTTCGCTGACAACAGCTATTTAAAACCAGAGTTGTTGCAGCTTGTGAGACAGAGGAATAAGACAAAAGTGTATCTGATTGATAAAATCATCCAAGAGCAGGGTCATGTTTCTCCTCGACTCCCACCTTACCATTCTCACCTTAACCCAATAGAGCTGGTTTGGGCTAGCGTTAAAGGGCAAGTGGCCGCCAAGAACTCCACTTTTAAAATGTGCAATGTTAAAGACATGACTCGTGAGACCCTTTCACGAATAGACATAGAGTACTGGGCTAAATGTGAAGAACACGTGCTCCAGGAAGAAGATTACTGGCAGCGAGATAGCTTGCAGTTTATCCAACCAATAACTGTTGTGAACTTATTGGAGTCGTCCGATTCGGAATGAGGCACGCCGATCGCATTCCTTCGTTTGTGATAAACTAATTTCATATGCCAATCTATGATAACACATAAACAGTTACGATTCGTCATAGCTTCCTGGTGATTTACTGCTATCATGGTTCATTATCAGATCATCATTCCTCGTATCAAAATCACGTGAACAACCAATCACACATTTAGGACACGCCTTTGAATCGTCTTGTCGCACAAATGTTGTGATATACTGTAAGAATTAATGTTACGGGCAGATTTAGGCAAATGTTCCAAGAAGATCAAAGAAAATCGCCGTTTTGCAAATTTCAAGACAGCTGTGGGTGTAATGATCGCAAAATCTTAACTGCATGGAAAATCTAAGACTGCATGCAAAAATTCATGTCCATACAACAAACAGTTTTGGAGAAAATTGACGCTTTCTGTGGGCACGAATTTCCGAACAGACTATAGCGTACTTCCTAAACGTAAAGCCAATGCTTCTAACAGTTCTCCATAATGTTGATTTCGACACATCAATGTCATTGTGTGTTCCCAGCCGAATTTTCAGTTTTCTTCGTGTCACAGTTTCTTTGGAATTGAACATTCTACAAATCTCTCTTCTAATCACATCCCTGTCAAAACTATCTACTACTTCCTTTCTTCCTTGCGTCCTGGTATTGAATCAACTGAAATATCCATTAGCTTTGAGTAATTGATGAAATGAGCGTTTACTTAAACCCAAAGCGTGAATAGTTCTCTTTTCAGGATTTGAGAGACTCCGATACATTTTACCACGCTTAGCTTCTCTGCAGAAATATTTATACATCTTCACTGCCATTGTATGCCGTGTAAGGAACATGACTTTCATACCCATTGTAATACAGACCTAGAATACCGCAAGATACGCCTATGCACTGAAATACACAATCAGTAGAACGGTAACAGAACGCACCGGAAGATCAATGTAATGTTCAAAACAGTGCGACAGTGAGCTGAAACACGGGGAAAATCACGTAAAATGCGTTCAAGATGTTAAATCGAAATAGCTCACAAATATGAAGGGGTAAGTCCTCTCAATACACAGTTGGACTAAGAGGTGGTCGATTTTGTATACTTTAAATAAAGAAAATGTAAAACCATAAGTTTGTTAACGAGGAAAAAAGTGTCCCCCAAGGGACATAGCGATCATGAGGTCATATGCAAAGTTGCAACAATTACGATCAAGTGGTTGCAGAGATATTGAACATTAAACAGCGGCAAACATTGTGGAACGCACTATAGTATAAAGACTGATGCATCATAGTAACCAGTCAGAGCTTGAGACAGTTATCTCAAAGCTAGAGTCAAACCAACATAAGGCGTTCTTTCTTGAGGTGTGGAGCAACCTGGCGCATCCGCTATTGAGAACAAAATGCCTTTGACTCATACGGTGAGGCCAAGTATATAACCGTCTAGTGATCCATTACCAACCAGGGTCATTAGTGAACCAGCACTAACCCCTGCTACAATTATATTGTGGTTTTCTCCACAACTCGTAAGTTCGATCTAGTTTTAATTGAAGTCTCGAATCGAATTTTAATTTCGCTAGGATTCCACAGTGTTCAGACATGCCATAACACGGCTTCTGAAGAGCGGTAAGTCTTTTGCCATCGAGGCTAAAGCTGGCAGTTTTTCCTTTCCTCCCCACCAGAAATAAGCTTGGAGCTGCCAATTTTTATTCAGAAACAAAATGAATAAAGGATATTTCGTATAACTACTTGGACTTATCAAATGTAATGCACTGTTGGAAATTTTCCTTGACTGTTGAAAGTTGCTGTTTATAATCAAAACTTCAAGTTTGCTTTTAAAACCACAAAGGCACTTACGAGTATTCCTAATAACCTGGGTTATTCCTTCCTTCTGGCGGCAACATCTCTGGTGTATAAACAGTCTTCCACAGAAGAATTGCAGTAAAGAAAGTCTTTTGATTATTTCCCTTAGCACAAGAGATCTACAGATTTTCCTACCTTTCCCCAAAGGCACTGTCACACTAGACTTGATTTTGTGCCCGTGACCAGCTAGTAACTGCTTTTTACGATGGATTCAGCTACTCAACAGCTTGGGCATCAATTATTTATGTTGCAACTGCAAAACCAGCTGCTTCAACAACAATTGTCGCAGCAACAAGCAGAGAGTCAAACTTTGCCTGATTCTCCTGATACTTCTTCCAGCACATTACAGTCGATTGCTAATACTCTCCGCTCCTTAACACAGAGTGCCAACTTCCAAAATATTAATAACATTGTCAAGCCGTTTCACGGTGATGCTTCTCACTTTCGTCAATGGCTTATTGATATTGACAAGTGTGTGTCGTTGATCCCTTCGGCAACCGATGAGGACCGAAAGCGTGTTGCATTCCTCTCTTCACAGTCATTAGTAATTGATTTTCTGCGCCATCGTGCATGACTTTTTCCCTACTGAAACTTTCGCTTCACTGAAGAACGCACTGGTCAGCCGTTATTCCTCCATAACTGACTGTCAGCACGCGTGGACTCTTCTTCGTAGAGTACGCCAGTATAGACAGGAACCTCTTCAGTTTTATGCGGACATATTGCTGAACTTAGCTGAAGATGCCTTCATTGATTCTTCTTCCACATCTGCGGATATTGATCGGCAGCTTGTTGGTATCTTCATTGATGGGTTGTCATCCGACACACTTAAATTGCATTTGATCCGCAAGGATCCTCAGACAGTCACAGATGCAATACAACAGGCCATTACAGAGGACAATGTGAAGAAACGCTTTACCAACCGTCTTGGTCGCGAGCCTCGTCTTGATCACCGATTTGACGTAGAACAGATGGACGTTAGCCATTGTCACTCTTGGCAGCAACCTTCGAGATCACCACAGCCCTGCTCTAATGATTACCACCATCAGTACCAACCTCGACGCCTTCACCATCCACCAGCGCCACAGGTCCATCAAGTAGCTTCAGTTATATGTTACACTTGTGGGCAACGGGGCACGTCTCGCGCAGCTGTTTTCAGCGGCCACAATACAGTCCACAGACTGAAAGTAATCCAGTGCCACAGCCACAACATTATCAGAACAAGCAGCAACGACCTCGCCACCCTTCATGGCTTCCTACCGCTCCTGTGCCCTCCCCCCAAGGTCCCCGCATTCCTTTTCACGTAGACAGTCCCGTCCTCCACCCTTAATGAATCAGGGAAACTCTTGTTTTGCCCAGTAGCCAGGACCATACCGGGTAACCTGAAACCATCCTCACTTCGGTCCTTCCGTAATAACTGTTTTCTTTTCTCCCCACCTATGGTGTCTTCCTCCTCTTTTTCTTATGTCTCTCCTCTTTCTGTCACTCCGGATCCTTCATCGTGCCTTATCTCCTTCAACATGAAAAGCTACCATGCTCTTGTTGATACTGGAACAACTGTTAGCCTCATCCGTGAACAGTTGGTTCGTCAGATCCGTAGGCACGTACACTTTATTCCTTCATCTACTCCTTTAGCTTCCGTTACTGGCCAACTGTTAGCCTCATCCGTGAACAGTTGTTTCGTCAGATCCGTAGGCATGTACACTTTATACCTTCACCTATTCCTTTAGCTTCCGTTACTGGCCAACTGTTAGCCTCATCCGGGAACAGTTGTTTCGTCAGATCCGTAGGCATGTACACTTTATTCTTTCATCTACTCCTTTAGCCTCCGTTACTGGCCAACTGTTGCGACCTTTCTTAGTCCGTAACAGGCATTAACAGACATGGCAGTCTCAGGTCCTGCATCTGTTAAAAGATTACGCACCAAACTTATATGATGGTAATATTTTTTGTGCGTTTTATGTATCGCGCACGTGTGTGCACTATGTGGAGTATGGGTTACTCCTGGCGCACGTGTTGCCAAACATTAGTCGACGTCAGGGCTTTGTGTTGGAAGCTTGGAAGCCAGACCCTAGCAAGACTTATGGTCTGTTGTGTTCTTCTGTCCCATGTATCAGGGATTATATTTGGAAGTTGTAGACATGACTGCTTGTCAGCAGACATGGTCGTCGTATAGTAACGTAAGTCTTGTTCACGTACTGTGAGAAGGAATTATTATTTATAAGATTTTTCGTGACGTTTCACTCATGTTGGAATCTAGCTGGAATCTGTATCCTACGGTTCCATGAATGGATCAACTGGGCTGAGCGATTCACTGAAGAAACGTATTCGTATTCTAAAGTATTGATTGATAAAAAAATGTATTCAATAATATGTATATATTGGATCGCCGTTGTACATACCCCGGCGACACAGAGAGGTCAGTTAAAGTACAGCACATAACCTGTCTTATAGGCATAACGGATATCTGGACTGAATATGTTCAACAGTCTCAGTATGATTATTTATGAGGCTAATTGAGGAGGACAGATTTTAATATACGTGATTGTATGATCATGAGAGCCTCTGACATTGACACAAGGTCAACTGCCAATGTATTGATTGATAATATGAACTGCTTGCTCATTTATGTACATTGGTACTGAATTATTGAAATGAACGTAATTTTTCATGCATCCTGTTAAGTGGAACTGTCAATAACCATGTCGTACGTCATTAACAAGTGTCTTGTACCGTTGATCGTCTCCGTCAATAAATACGTTAAACTGTGCTACACGCCTTGCAGTTTACTTCAGTTCACAACAGGCCTTTGTTGACATACCTGAATTTATGCACCATTATATGTTGTGCTAATTTCGACAGTTTATTTGAATTGGCGTCTATCAACACGAACTAGTAGTCATCAGTAACCACCAAGAAGAACGACTACAACACCAACCTTTATGTTTCATTGGAACTGCCATGATAAGCTTCAAGATTGGTTCTCAATCTGTTGTCCATCCATTTATCATAACAAGATACATGTCCCGTAACTTTAATCTTGGTCGTGACTTTCTCCTTCGTCATCACGCCCCCATCTATTTTGACTTGCGACAGATTCGCGTCAATGGTGAATACATCCCTCTTCATGATGATATTCACATTGCATCCCTTGTCCGCCTCACTGCTCCTGTTACCTTAAAGCCTCACTCTTTGACTATCGCCACTGGTCGGGTCAAACGATCCGACTATGTCTCTTCTAGCCATTGAGAGATCCAGATCCTCCTGGTCCTCACCCATTGTAATAGTCACTAAGAAGGATGGCACTAATCGCTTCTGTTGCGATTATCGGGCCCTAAATGCCATCACCAAAGTTATCTCATACCCCCTTCCTCGGGTTGATGATATCTTGGCAACCGTTGGCAAATCTAAGTGGTTTATTACCCTACATGCCTGTTCTGGATTCTGTTGCATTCCGATGTCACCGAAATTCAAAGTGAAGTCCTCTTTTTGTACACATATTGGGAGTTATCAGTAGAGTGTCATGCCTTTCGGCCTAAAGGGCAGCCCTGCTACGTATATGTCCCTCATGGACGAAGTATTGAAGGGCATGCAATCTTACGGCTTGGCTTATATTGATGACATCTTGATCCACACTCCAGGAACCCTTGAGGATCATTTACTCCATGTGGAGAAAGTTTTTAACCGATTGAGAGCACATAATGTTATGCTGAAGTTAAGCAAATGTGCCTTGTTACAAACCGAAGCCAGATATCTTGGCTTCATAATCAACCGAGATGGTGTCCGTCCGGATGATGCTAAAGTGCAGGCCATCCGTGATATGCCCCCTCCTACTTCTGTTCGACACGTTTGCGGTTTCTTGGGCAGTTGTTCTTACTATAGAAAGCACATAATAAATTTCTCTCGAGCTGCTGAGCCTCTTATTGCTCTAACTAAAAAGTGTGCTCGTTTCCGATGGACTGACGCCTGCCAAGATGCTTTTAATTATCTTAAGTCTTCCCTCACTAAGATTCCTCGTTTGGCATATCCAGACATTAGACATCCTATGATTTTGTATACGAACTCTTCTCTTTTGGGCCGTTGGTGCTTGCCTTGTCCAGGCCAACGTTTCGGACTCTCCTCCGATTATTGCTGAAGTCCCAAACGAGATGCCTGTTGCGTTCCTCTCTCACGCACTCAGTCGGTCTCAACAACGATGGACCGTTACTGAGAAGCAAGCTTTTGCCATACACTATGCATTACAAAAGTTAAACTTCTATCTAAGTGGTACAAAGGTTTTAATCCGTACCGACCACAAGCCTTTGCTCACTTGGCTTTCCAAGAAGTCTGAGCAACCCCGTAAGCTACAAACCTGGGCTCTAATTTACAGAGTTATGATGCTCCTATTGAGCATATCCCAGGAGAACATAACACTGTAGCTGACCTTCTGTATCGGATACCATATGATACTTGTACGGATCCCTTCTATTTTTCTAGACCAGATCCTAAGGCGTCATCAGACCTTGACGAAAACGCCAAAGAAATACTTGTCATTAATGCTGACTGTCCTCCTCCCGTCATTTCTACTCATGACACTCCTTCCAGCTCTCCTGATGAGCTCCTTTTTCATTCTTTCACTTCGAAGGAACAACTTCAAGATCCTGCACTCCTGGAGATTCGCTCTAAGTTTCAGCGTGACCCCAAATTCGTTTCCAATTACACAATTCAGTCCTCTGATAACGTTCTTTACTGGATTAACCCTAAATGTCCAGATAAACTCCTCATCTGTCTTCCTAAGCATCTTGTCTTTCGTGTTCTCCATGACTTCCATGATTCTAATGGCAACATGGGACGAGATACAACACGAGACATTATTTCTAAACGATATTACTGGTCTTCTCTCTATAAGGACGTTGCCGATTATGTTGGCTCTTGTAGAACATGCAAGCAGCGCAACATGCGTCCTCTGCGTATCCCTACCCAACTGATGTCTCTGACACATTTTCCTATGGAATGCGTCAGCGTTGATCTCTCTGGTCCCTACCCTCTTTCTCAGTCCGGTAATACCCATGTCTTGCATTTTGTAGACCAGTACTCTGTCTGGCCCGAATGTTTTCCACTCCGTTGCTCTTCTTCTGAAGAGGTAACTGAAATCCTCCTTAATGCTTTTGTGCCTCGCCACGGCTATCCTAAGACTATTCTTTCGGATAACGGAAAGCAATTTACAGGTCGACCTTTCCATTCTACTCTTGTAGCCCTTAATATCAGATATAAGATGACTAGCTTCTATAGGCCCCAGTCAAATGGTCGCAATGAAAGAATGCATAAGACTCTTCATGACATCCTTTCCAAATTCACAGCTGATAATCTGCAGTATTGGGATTTTTATTTACCTCAAGCTCTTGAGGCTCTGCGTGTCAATGTGAATGATACGACTGGTTTCTCGCCATTCTACCTCTTGTATGGCAGGGAACGACGCCTACCCATGGATAATCTCCTTACTCCTCAAAGGAAATATATGGGTGATAATCCCATTGAGATTATCTTGCGTCAAAAACGTTTCGCCCACAAGCAAGTTCACCATAACGCTATCAAGGCGTTTAGGAAGCGAGAGCGTTTGCTTGATAAGGGCACTAGCCTACCATCCTTTCATGTTGGTGACAGTCTAGTTTAAGAAGCATGTCCGTAGCGATAAATTTGATCATCGCTGGCTTTCTGGGTACAATATAGTGGAACAGACATCCCCTGTTACCTTCGTGATTTGGAATGAAGAGCGACACCACGAAACCAAAGCTCATGGTACCCAATTGCGACTAGATGAGCAAAGCCCCTACACTGTTCCTCCTCATGCTTTTCCGTCTGGCCGCCCCGTGCGAAAAGCTACAATCCAGTATAACCCTTCCTCCTTCCCTCTCCCTCCATGTCTGAACTTTCGTTTTGTCCTCCATCAGACGACATCGGATCTGCCCCCGTCTCCTTTATCCCTCCTCCTACTTCGCTTAAACTTGTTCAGCCCCATGATTATGATGCTTCCTCATCAGACTCTGATAGTCCTCCCAGTGATGATGTTTTACACGAACTCCGGTCTAGAGTAGTCCGTCGCGCTGCTGTTCCTTCCGCTTCCACGGTACCTTCTTCTTCTTCTCCCTCCCATATGGTTGATCGTACTAGACGTTATCGTTCCTGTTCCACTTCTGAAGGTCCTATCCCTCCTCCTGAGCTGTACTCACGTATCCACTCCCGAGGCGCACGTTTGGCTGAGTTACACTAAATTACTCTGGGCCCCTCTCATGCTTCGCCTCAACACGATGTTATTGTACCTCTTATTACAGCAACAACTCCTGTCCATGCCTCCCTTCCTCCCTCTGTTCACCTCTCTTCTGACCCCGCTCTTCCTCGCACTGGTTATTTTTATCCGCCTCCTTCCGACCTTGATACAGCCCCTGAGTCCGACTCTTCAGATGTTGAACCTGCTCTTCCAACCTCTGATTGTTTTCCTCCCCCTCCCTCCGATCTTGATTCTTCCCCCGATTCTGCTTCTTCTGGTATTGAACCTGATATTCCTCCTTCCCCTCCTCGTTTTCCTTCTAAACGTCGTCATTCGATCTCATCTGGCGATTCTGCTCCCCTTCCTAAGTACCTTCTCCAACAGGCCGCCCATGTGCGTACCAGTTTTCGTCACTCCCGTGGTTCTGTTCATCCTCCTCACCGTAGTCCCTCCGCCTTCTCCCCCGTCACGCCTCCGTCCCGTAGATTACGCCTTGCCCTCCGTTTGCCACCCACCATTCCGCAGCCTCCCCTCCGACCATCCCGTTATGTCCCATCCACTCCCGTTGTCCATGCCATTGTTCCTTCCTCCCAACCTATACAGTACGATCCTCGCCTGTCATCGCAAGCCAATGTAAGATTGGAAGCGATGAACATTTTTGCAAAGATGTTTACAAATTGAATTGTACTTACCTCCAGATGCCGATTCCTGTCATGTTGACATTTCCTGCCCTGATGTCATTTTCTAGCAGGATGTCAAACCCTGTTTCTCGTGTCTTCCGAAGCAGGTCTTTTATACAATGCTCCCACTGCTGAATTGATTGCTCCTGATGCTACAATGACGATCAATCGTTATGCATCCTTGGACACCCTTGATACATACTTTATGCACTTTTCCAGTTCTGCTATGAAGTCTCATACTCGTTAATTGTGAAGGGATGTCACTCCTTTTAGTTCACAAGAAAGACACTGCCGACTATGCCAGTACATGAACAGTTACCCTCGCGACATCCTTTAGACCACTGCTGATGGAGATCTACCATCTCGGAAGAACTGTGTAGTCTTGATGTATTGTGGTTGATGCATTTCCCTATCACACGCATTAACGTCATTGTTTCCCATTATTTTTGTCTGATCTCATTTTTTTTAACCATCTGCTGTGCCCCTTTGATTTTTGTGGGCCATGCTTTTGACGTCAGTTTTGCCCAGATTTGAGAGTTCAGTTCGTTCTGTTGTACCTAATAAAAGTGTTTAACTAATGTACATCTTCACCCGCCACTAATGTTGGCATCATTCACTACTTATTATAATGATGACTCCATCTTGCGTTATGATTGTTTGAATTTCAGTTATTGTTACACCAACACCCATACATGTGATTTTACTAATTGTCATTTATCCATGGTGTACCACAGTCCGTTGATTACCATGTTTCCATTCCTTGCATAGTTTCCGGTTATTGTTACACCGGTGTAGTCATTTTTTTATTATGAGACTTACCCATTTTGCCCATACTTTGCCGCCAAGTTTTGTGGTTCCATTTCCATTTGTTCCATTAATTTTTTTGCTCACCCACTTCAGTTGAAGTGTAGGGTTACGGCCATTTTGTACATCCGCCATTTTGGGCGTCCGCCATATTTTATGGGCACCCGCCATTTTATTGCCAGTTTTCCCTTGCGACTTTAACTCGCTGTCATGTTCTATCATGTTTAGTATATATTTGAGAGATATTGCTGACTATCAACCCATAAAAGCGGTTTGCTAGTTCGTTGATGATTGTTTAGTTACTGTTCCATTTTTGCCCATTATTAGTTCTAGTTGTTCCTACCATGTCCACCACTGTCCTTCCTTGTGTCCCTCGACTATGTTATGTCCATTTGTCTCTACCTCTTCATAATTACTTCTTGAAATGTTAATGATAATGTTTCATCCATCATTCCCATCTATTGATTGTTGTATTTCTTCCGACATGATTTCTGGTGGGATACATGAACCCCTATGTTTTTAGAGCTAATTATTTTTTAGGGACTAGAGTGTCTCCCTACGGGATACACTTTGGTGGCTCCCGGGCGTATGTAACAGTGTGGCCTACTACGTCGCTACAACTGTTAGACTTATAGTAAAGTACTTATGAATGACTAGTTAGAAATAAAAAAAACACTAGTCAAGAATCAATGACATCATCAATGTCATCAAACCTTGTGTGGCCTCTATACAAGTCAGAAAGGAAAACATTTAGATTAGAGAGAACCTTGAACAATGATTGGTCATACTCACTAAGCAACAATAATTTTAGACTAGAGGTTTCCTAGTTAGATTAAAGATTATTTCAACAGTCAGCTAGGCCCCCAAGACCAATCATAAGAAGGTTTCCGGTCTTAACTCCAATTAGAAATAATTTCATCCGGCAAGCCCTAGTACCAGACTAGTATAAAGACTGATGCATCATAGTAACCAGCCTGAGCTTGAGACAGTTATCTCAGAGCTAGAGTCAAACCAACATAAGGCGTTCTCTCTTGAGGTGTGGAGCAACCTGGCGCATCCCTATTGAGAACAAAAAACCGTTGACTCATACGGTTAGGACAAGGATAAAACCGTCTAGACATCCACTACCAACCAGGGTCATTAGTGAACCAGCACTAACTCCTGCTACAATTATATTGTGGTTTTCTCCACAACTCGTAAGTTCGATCTAGTTTTAATTGAAATCTCAAATCGAATTTTAATTTCGCTAGGATTCCACAGTGTTCAGACATGCCATAACACGACTTCTAAAGAACCGTAAGCCTTTTGCCATCGAGGCTAAAGCTGGAAGTTTTTCCTTTCCTTCCCACCAGAAATAAGCTTGGAGCTGCCAATTTGTATACAGAAACAAAATGAATAAAGGATATTTCTTATAACTACTTGGACTTATCAAATATAATGCACTGTTGGAAATTTTCCTTCACTGTTGAAAGTTGCTGTTTATAATCAAAACTTCAAGTTTGGTTTTAAAACCACAGGCACTTACAAGTATTCCTGATTACCTGGGTTATTCCTTAATTCTGGAAGCAACATCTCTGGTATATAACCAGTCTTCCACAGAAGAATTGCAGTAAAGAAAGTCTTGTGATTATTTCCCTTAGCACAAGAGATCTACAAATTTTCCTCCCTTACCCCAAAGGCACTGTCACATATATTTTCGCTCGTATATCAGAGACCCCAGCTGAAGATGATTCAGCAACTATTAATCTAATAGTTCTATCTGGTTATGTATTTAGAACAATATGAGTCATATGGATGCAGACATATACTTCACTCAATGGTGATTAAACCAATTATAGCTTTACAGTTGCAGATAAACAGGTTTAATAATAATTTATATTTTAACAATGTAAATAAAATAACGTTGTTTATTTTTCAAAAAAAACGATGATATTTATCATCATCATCAGATGTAAATTGTGATGAAAATTGTGATGTAAATTGTGATGAAAATTGTGATGTAAATTGTGATGTAAATTGTGATGAAAATTGTGATGTAAATTGTGATGTAAATTGTGATGAAAATTGTGATGTAAATTGTGATGCAAATTGATAAATGTACTTTGAATGCGTCGTTATGGTACTTAGCTTCCAGTGGCGGGTCTGTAGGCGTCTGCTTCGGTCACTGTTGGTTCTCACTGGTTCTTTGGACTGTACTTCTCTACAATAGTCTAATCTGGTGGCTTTAACATGTCTTGTGCATTAAGGCTGAGGCAGCTACAAGAGTTGTCAAGAGGCTTCAAGTCCTGTCTGATACTGGTGTATAGTGCCGACTGCTGGAAACTTGCTCCACATACACAAAGGAGACATACGTCTGTGCAAAGTATTGAGTCTCCTGACATAGTCATAAGATGAACTCAGCTTCCATCTACCACTTCATCTTCCTCAGAAATTTTACCATCCCCTTGACGGCTATTTTAACCCCGGTGAGTCAGGTGAAACTGCTTTTGAATTGCTGAAATCCACTATATATATATATATATATATATATATATATATATATATATATATATATATATATATATATATATATATATATATATATATATATATATATATCATCATCTCATCTCAACCCATAACCCGTCATGGGTCGTAGGGGTGCCATGGTGGAAGCATCAGCAGACAGGGTCCTCCACTGCTCTCTATTCTCAGCAATGCGTACAAGTGTGGAGAAACCGTGTCCTGCCCATTCTTTGATGTTATCAGCCCAGGATTTTCTTTGCCTTCCTCTTCTCCGTTTACCTTCGACTGTTCCCTGGAGGATCGTTTTCGAAAGGGAGTCATGACGAGTTACATGCCCAAACCAGGCAAGCTTTCGACGTTTCACTATTGACAAAAGTGGTTCTTGATGGCCTGCATAGGTGTTTATCTTCTCTCTAACATAGACATTTGTTTTGTGCTCTTTATAGCAAATGCGCAAAATTCTTCTATAACATTTATGCTCGAAAGCCTGAATCCTTCGCTCCGTATCTGCAGTGAGTGTCCAGCCCTCACACCCATACAAGAGAATAGATAATACAAGTGATTTGTATAATTTGATCTTCACAGGAAAACTGATGTTACTTTTCCAGATCACATTCAACCTTGTCATAGAAGCTGAGGCCATCTCAAGTCTTGTCTTGATTTCTTTATTTGATCTTCCATCACTACATATAGTGGACCCGAGATATTTAAAGGTGTTAACTTCTTCTAACGTTTGCCCATTTAACGTAATGTTGGTCGGAACATGTTTCTTATGGCTATTCACCAATATCTTGCTTTTTTCTATATTAATTTCCATCCCATATGTTCTTGTTACTTCCTCCAGTCTAGAGGTAAGGTCTTGAAGTTCTGATTCTGTTCCAGCTATCAGATCAATATCATCAGCAAAACGTAGATTACACAGAGGTCGGCCTCCAATCGATATGGTTGATTTATAATCGTAGAGAGCCTCCTGCATAATATGTTCTAGATAAATGTTAAAGAGCATATATATATGAAATTTGCGAAAGAGCTGGTATAATAAATGTACACCAAGACATCATCGTGCACTCTCTGCTCTCTATGGAGCCTCGGTACAGCTCTACTACTGGTTTCTTGTGAGTAAATCAGCACAACGCAGTCACCAGTTCTTGCAGGAGTTGTTCATGTGTCAAGTTATTTGCAGTGATGACTTTTCCAGCCTCATATGCCACTGTGCATTCACAAGCAAATTATGTGAAAATGAGAATATAGAATGATAAAATTTACATATTACAACTTTCCCTGAATTTTTTCGGGTGAGCACAGACTTTTTTTGCCCAGCAGACGTCCGAATACTGTCGGGCAACCATTTAAGGATCCGTACTTTTCAGGTGCGTTAAGTGTCTAATTGAGTGCACTCGAAGTAGGATTAAGAACGTAAAGTGCAAAGTAATGTCTCTGGGGTTACTCCCTTCTAATGTTAGAGTTCACCTCCAGTACCATTTGGGTCCTAATATTCCATGTTTCTGGCTGTGTATGAGATAGTCTTTCAGCGCTGTAGAATATAAGCAAAAGGTCCGTATACACACCCATGGTGTTACTTAGAGGAAAAGCCCAATCAGGGGCAGTCCATCTTAGCATCTAAAACGACAAACCAATTGCGAATACGTATCTGATCATGGTAGTGGTCCCCCATGCCCCTCCCTCCCCCTCCCAACTACCTGTGCATGAGATTTTCCAGAATCATGTAAGGCCTTGTTTCTTCCGTTTCGTGTGTCATGTTTATAAACGCACTACTTTACAGATCTATCACTGGTAATATCTTCCATTATGTTACTCTGTTGTACTTTATTATTACGACAAATTCAATCTACCGGAAGTGTTACATCACTGTCCGTGTCGTAATCTTTAATAACATTGTTATCCACATACATCCTTGTGAGATCGACCGTGTTTTTGGGCACGTCATGTTTGCAAACTAGCACCTTATCGCGCGGCAACATGGATTCATGTTTCTGCCTTTCTTCACTCTCATTCTTTCACGAGTGTACAGTGGAGTTTTCTAGAGACTACACGAGGTTTGATTACATCATCGCTCTGACGGCTAATGTAATGTTTGCTTGTATATACTTTTGGCTCAGTTACCTTTAAAGAACTACCATTTGTCGAGTTTTGGTGAAGTATCATAAAATAATTTCCAGAATTGTATGAAAAGATATTAAAATACTCCTGCCTTTTCAAACTACATGTCTGTGTGTGGCCGGATTTCTTCATGTACTCCTACTTTATTTAACAAAACAACATATCGCAACAGATTGAATGCAGAAGTAGATATGAGAATATATATAGATAGTAAGGAGATTTGCAAAAACGTAAAAAAGGTATCACTCGTCGCACTTAATTATATATGTGTGTGTGCATGTGTGTGGAAAATATATTTATTTTTCAATAAAAACAAAGTTTTATTTATGTTAATGTGAAATTGGTTTATTAATGTTATTTTTAATTGGACTGTTAAATAAAAATGTAAACATTTCTCAGTTTTAATTTCTAACACGGTAACTTATGTCAATCTTCTGTTTACAAGAAAATATAGAATTTTAGCATATGTCAGTCTTCTGTGCACTATAAAGTACATAATGAAGCATAGGCGAGTCTTCCGTTTACAAGAAAATATAGAATGTTGCAAATGTCAGTCTTTTTTTTAACAAGAATATATAGAATGTAGCATACATCAGTCTTCTGTTTATAAGAAATAGAATGTACCATATGTCTGTCCTCTGTTTACAATAAAATATAGAATGTAGCATATGTCATTTTACACAAAATATAGAATGTAGCTAACGTATATCTTCTGTTTACAAGAACATATAGAATATAGCATAGCATATGTCAGTCTTCTGTTGACAAGAAAATATAGAATGTAGCGTATGTCAGTCTTCTGTTTACAAGAAATTATAGAATATTGCATATGTCAGTCTTCTCTTTACAAGACAATATAGAATGTAGCATATGTCAGTCTTCTGTTACAAGAAATTATAGAAGGCAACAACATCTATTTTATCAACTGTAGATAAAGCAGAATACAACCTTTGTCAGTTTTCTATCTATTAAAGAATCGTGGCATTTAAAATTGATGTCCATAAATGACAAAATGCAACTTGTAACCAGCTACGAATCAATTAAATTTGTGGGATATACTGGCTTTGAATTATTGAGATCATAATAAAACACAACACTACTTATGTCCTCACTATCAAAGAAATAAAGGATGAAAATTATTTACATTAAGTACATAAGAAAAAAGGGAGCCGCGGTAGCATAGTGGTTAGTGCTCTGGCTTCCTAGCTCAGTGGTCTATGGTTCGATCCCCAGATGAGGTGGGATTTTTTTTAGGCGACAAACGGCTCCTGGGTCGACCCAGCCCAAAATGGGTACCATAACAACTCTGGGAAGGTTAAGGCGGCCGGCGTGAAGCTGATCACATCACCCCTAGTGTGCCGACGGTCAAGATAATATGGGCCTAACACCATATTCCCAATATGCCTAAATGGGCGTGTAACGGGATCCTTTACCTTTTTTTTTTACATAAGAAAATACAGTACACAACATATCATGAATTTGTAATAAACTGAATGTTTTCGAACATGACACCAGTATTGTAAACACCATTTGCAAGTTGAAAAGAGTTATCTGTAGTTAGTTTCTGAAGTGAACAATCAAGCAGAGTGACAGTATCTGAAAGTATCTGCAGTACCTACAACCTTTAACTATATATAAATTTGATACGATGTGACTGTAAAGGTGTTTAGAGTAATTGTTAGAAACATAAAAAATATTAATTGTCGTCTCAATAATGGAACTCACCAGCATTACAAGTTATCCCTTTGTAACCGTCGTCACATCCAAATAAACAAATACCGTTTCTATGGTCACAAAATCGTTCAGCAATTGTGTTAAATTTACAGGTCGGACTACAGGCAGAGTTGCACCCTAGGCCATATCTTCCTGGAGCACACGCTGTAAACAGTAAACAAATAAATAAGACACACATAAGTGTATGTTTCAGGCACTCGTGAGAAATAAAGAAGTAGAAAACTTGACAACAGAAAAAAAAAAAAAACAGACGTGATAGACTCGCTGGAGAATCGCACCCAGGATCATCCGAAAGGCAACACCGCCTAGTTACGGACGCGAATCATCCTTTCCTCGCTGCCAACTAGGCACCATAAAAATAGTGCTTCGTTAACATTGGTTATTGCGTGATTTTCCACACAGAAAGAACACTACAGCAGTCCGTCTATGTAACAGTATAGGTCAGATTACACAAGACAAAGAACTTAATTATGTGTTTAGTAAATGATAGAAGATTGACAACAGTACAGGACAGAGGGTAGGTTTGGTATTATATGAACATTCAAACAAATAAAAAGAGTAATCCCGGGCCTGTAAACAGTAAATAAAATTTAAAAAATATGACACACATTAAGGTATGGATTCAGGTACTCGTGATAAATAAAACAGTAGAAAACTAGACGACAGAAAAACAACACAAGTGATTGGCCCGCCGGAGAATCGAATCCAGGATCATCCGAACGGCAACGCCGCTTACCTACGGCAGCGAATCATATTATCCTCCTTGCCAACTAGGCCCCACAAAAATAGACGATATGTATGGATTATGTATGTATATATGTATGTATCCAAGATGGCGGTGTGACACTTTTGTCATGTGCTTCTCATTTCGACTTATTGGAAGATATATGCGTTGTTACGACCATCAAGTCATGACTTACAAAGTGTTGGACTCGTGTCTAAGATAAAGTTTTTCAACAAGGGAACCATAAAAAGTGGTCGAATTAAATTATGTTGTGAGAAGAGTACCGTGTTTACATTCAATGAGCCTAACCTAGATGGCGACCCATTGAATATCGACTGTTGGAACACGTTTAGTATCAACACACACGCATGGTAGAATTTTGTGATTGCTGAAGCCAGTATTTGAAAAATCACATCAACGTGGCTTATTAAAGTAAAACCATATTATAAACATGCGAATCAGTTGTGGTGTCTACGGATTATTTACACACTGTGTAGTTTATTCTACAACAGCGAAACTAAATTCAGTTCAACACGCCCTGAGGACAAACCCTTCAGCATCGAGTTTTTAAAGTTTATCAAATATAATTTACTGAACTTTCCTATTACTACTCCGGAGCCAACAACTAGTGCTGAAGATGTGAGTGACAAAGATTAAATGATTTTATTGAAGCGGACCTAATCCAAACAAAGAAAAAGTAATGTAATATTGACTGATGTTAATTACATTTACTTACTTACTTAGTCGTTCCTCTTCTACCGTGAGGTGTAGAGGTTTGGAAGAGAGAGCGCCAGACTATCCTATCGGCTGTCTTCCTCCTGGTCTGGTTCCATTCTAGTCCTCAGTCCTTCAAAGACTGTCTAATGTTGTCCTCCCAGCGGACTCTGGGTCGTCCTGGGGGTCTGGATCCCTGGCTCTTTGTTTCCCATGCTTGTCATGGTAGCCGATCTTCTCCCATTCTGCAGACATGGCCAACCCATCTTAGTTGGGACTGTTCTACTTGGGTCTGCATGGGGTGGCATTTTAGGCCTTGACGTATCATCTGGTTGCGGACCATGTCTCTTCTTGTTACTTCAACCACATTTACAGTAAAAGAAATTTAAATTTTAACCATAAGCACCGAACACCGTTGCGTGTGAACGGAACATTGCATATATAGACTTACACACTTACTTAGTTGTTCCCCTTCTACCGTGAGGTGTAGAGGTTTGGAAGAGAGAGCGCCAGATTATCATATCGGCTGTCTTCCTCCTGGCCTGGTTCCATTCTAGTCATCGGTCCTTCAAAGATTGTCTAAAGTTGTCCTCCAAGCGGACTCTGGGTCGTCCTGGGGGTAAAGATCCCTCACTCTTTGTTTCCCATGCTTGTCGTGGTAGAAGATTATCTCCCATTCTGCAGACATGGCCAAACCATCTTAGATGGGACTGTACTACTTCGGTCTGCAGGGGGTGGGATTTTAGGCCGTGACGTATCGTCTGGTTGCGGACCATGTCTCTTCTGGTTACTTCAACCACCTTCCTCAGATACCTCATTTCTGAGGTTTGGATATTGCTTTTGTGGGTTGCAGTCATTGCATCCATATGTCAAGACTGGGACATAGGTGGAGCGGTATACAGCCATCTTCGTTTTCTTACCAACCTCTTTCTTGCTGAGTGTAACTGTACTTTTCTCTTGTTGAGGTGATCACTGGCCCAAGACAGTATACATGTTGTTAGGTGTGTAGTGCGAGCGTATGATGAACTGAGTGTGGGTGCGAATGAAGGCGCGAATGTGTTTAGGCTCGTATATATGTAGACCCTGCAACCCATACACTCACATGCAGTAGTCAAGGATGCTTGGACACTGCAGGCACGTTTCAAAACATTTATTGACGAGAACACACATGGTATCAACAGGAACAGTCATTGTAAACAAGGTCATGCTGACCGGAAATCGATAGGTATGCATTAGGCATTCATCAAGCTGGTAAACATTTGAATATTCGTGCATGGTCAATACAATGTTCTTCAATAAGGACAGTTCGTGGCGTCGCCCTGGGATTACTGACTAAACGCGTCAGATACCTTAATCACTTTGACACATAGGTGCAACTTGGCATTCCCCGCCAATTGCACATTATCAGGCTGTAGTATCATAGCCGAAAACACAGGCCTCGTTCTGACGTCGGCTGTATACTTCTGATAAGCAGGTTACCATCAACCCTGCAGTAATGCTTATTGTAGACATAAATATGCCGCCAATCTGCGGCTCCCACAATATATCTTCGTCACTGGATTTCTGGATGGTATGAAGACTAATAGTCTTGAATGGCTACCTTGAGCACAACATATAAGTTCTGAAATGGAGGACCGGTGAGCTGCAGTTCACAGACTAGGCAATCTTCTAACATGTTCTGCTACCGAAAGCATAGTAATGGAAAAAGTCGGTATTACCTGTAACCGAGTCCATAGAACAATATAAGAAACTCTGCTGTCATTCCAACGCACAGAGATTCACTGGGGAAAACTGCCAGTGCAGTTACTTCGAAGATTCTCCCCGAAAAACACAATGGACTCTCGTCCCTTCAGAAACCAGGACACTTCCCCCGGCTCGCCGGAAGTCTAACTCCACTCCCGCTTAAAAAACCTGCCCATGGGCATACGCACGAACTGTCTGCCTTTGACCCTAGAGGTCAAACACAATGAATGAATAAACAAGGGAAGACAACCCCTAATCAACCTGACATCGCAGGTAAAGACACAATTATTCTTATGATAAAAACATAAGCAAATAACTTGACAGATGACTCCGTCAAAAATGACAGCAACATATTACTACCACCCCCCTGTAAAAAAAAAATGAAATTTTTTTTTTTTAATATGTCCATGAGCAAGATAGCACAAGTATCACTTATGTGCTCATGAAAAAATGAACCTAATATCCGGTACAATAGACGCATAAACAAAGCGTCTGAAGAGGATACAAATCATCTCCCAACATAGGAGAAAATAATTCCTTTAAGCCAAACAAACTAAGGGGGTACCATTAAAGAAACCTAAGTTGCTGGCAATACCAATCATATATCAATCATTAATAAATACTATAATTATAGCAATATACAAATGTCATGAATTACAATGCTATATTAGCAACATATCATTGATGGATGGACAAAATGAAATTTGTTAAATTATCTAAACATCATCCAAATACATTTGTATTACAACATATTAGGATATTAAGGACAGACTTAAGTCCGAAAGTGTATCAGGAAAAACTAGGACACAAGATTTAACTGGAATCATGTGGGCATCTGGACAATATGTCCGCCATCACATTATCCGAACCACGGATAGCTCGCACCGTGAAATGGAAAGGCTGAAGAGCAATAGCATAACGAGTAGATCTCGAGCTCTTCAAATCCTTACTTTGCATAGCCGTAAGAGCTTTTTGGTCGGTTTCCATAAAGAAATGCGCGCCCAGAAGGAACCTTTGTAGCTTAAGAATGGACCAAACCATAGCCAACAATTCACGGTCTAAAACCGAGTAATTCCTTTCTGCCGCATTTAGCTTCCTAGAAATATACATTACAGGATGCAGAGTTCCTGAATATTCCTGCATTAGTGCCGCTCCAATCCCAGTGGACGAGGCATCACTACGAAGAACAAAAGTCTTATCAATCGTTGGTAGTCTTAAGATAGGATGAGATGAGAACAAATTCTTAACCTGATCCAATGAAGATTGGCATTCCTGGGACCAACGCACCATATTAGGAGAACCTTTTTTCAATAACGATGACAGTGGTGCCATAATGGAGGACAGATTCTCAATGAATCTTCCATAGAATTGTATCAATCCCAAGAGACTACGCACTTGCTTTTTTGTCTTCGGAACCGAGATATTTAATATCTTCGAAATGTTTTGGTCCTCTGTCTTCAACAGACCATGACCAACTCGATGACCTAGGAAGGAAATTTCACTAAACCCAACAAAAGCTTTAGAGGGTTTTGCAGTCAAACTATGCTCACGTAGAGTAGATAGCAATTCCTTTAGACCCAAATAGTGTTCTTCCCAAGTATCGCTGAAAAGACAGATGTCGTCTAAATATGCGATGACATCTGCACGATCTGATAGAATTCGTCGCATCATGCGCACGAAAGTCGCTGGGGCGTTCATAAGCCCGAAAGGCATAAAATTCCATTGAAACAGACCCCTAGGTGTCGAAAAAGCAGTGAGAGGTTTGGCGTGTTCGTCAGTGGAACTTGCCAATAACCTTTCGACAAGTCTAGTTTAGTAAAGAATTTAGCTTTAGAAAGTCTAATAAGTAGATCATCTAATAATGGCATAGGTTCAGCATCGAACTTCGTAACTTGATTTAATTTGCGATAGTCAACGCAAAGACGTATGTTATTGTCTTTCTTTCGAACAATAACTATCGACGAAGAATAAGCTGAAGTGGATGGTTCAATTATTTGCAGTTGAATCATTTCATCCAATTCTTTCTCGACTTGTGCTTGAAAATGAATAGGTATTGGGTATGGTCTTACTCTGATCGGATTACGATCAGTAAGTATGATGTCATGTTCTATGACATCTGTGTGTCCAGGAATGTCGGTAAGGACATCCTGATATGATTGTAGCGTAGAGGATACTTGACGTTGCTCCTCAAAAGACAAGTTCGAAGAGACGGTAACGTTTTTCCATGATTCCGTAGAAGTAAGTGGAATCGCAGGAAGAGGTAAGTTAACGTCCGAAAAAATTGTTTCTTCATCCTGTATAACGGACAGGGATGAGATGTGACCATGTTGGACTGGAGAGTCGTCCATCGCCTGGAAAATAGGCTGCAAATAGTCTGGACGTTCAATAAACTCTGTTAGCATATTTATATGGAAGGTTTTATGCTTTCCATCCACATCGACGATGTAGTCGACATCGGAAATTTTGGAGACTATAGTGTATGGACCTTTCCATGAAATGAAAAGTCTGTTCTCTCTTGAGGGAAGTAAGACATACATGGATTTTGTTGTTTCCAAGAAAAACTATTATCAGGTTGGTAACTTTTATTAAAGTTCCTATAGTCATTGGGATCAACATGTTGAGGACAATTAAATTCCCTCCAATTCTTTAAAGAAGAACCATCACGTGATGGACGCGTTTGGCAATGTCCACAATCACGGTTATTCCTCTTAATAAAGTTGCTTCTATTTTTCCCTGTAGCAATATGCTTAACAGGTACATCGTACTGACTGAGCTGAGTACGATTGGTACTAACAGTTTTGTTTTCTTTTACCCACTTATCAGGAATCTGGGAATTCGATGAACGGTTTCCCTGAGGAATCTTAACATGATACTTATCAAAGTCCTCACCGTGATCCAAACTTGATTTACCTTTGTTGGCCTGACGCCAACTCCCATTAGAGGCAGTATTGTTATTCCATGGGAAACTATATTTTCCACAAAAAGTTTTGTTCCCATATTGCTTAATGTTACCATGAGCATTAAGTGCATGGATGTTTTTTTCCTCCCAAATAGAAATTTGTTGCGGTGTGCATTCCCTAACCCCATGAATACGACCGATTATAAGATCCGCAATAGGATTAGGAAGAAGACATGCATGGACATCTCCTGTGAAGAAGGGAGTGTCAACCCTAATAATAGCAGTAGGATATTCTTCTATGGTCCCATCAAATGTAACACATTTGACCACTTTTCCAGTGGCACAGCAAGGATCTAACAGAGACTTCCTAACCCCGACGGTAGTACATCCCGAATCGAAAAGTACTGAGACTAGCCTATCATTTATTAGACCTTTATGTAAGATGAGAGATCCTCTCCCATCATGCGCAACTGTAGCAGGTAGAGCAGGAAGAGGGTGACCACAACTTAGAGTAGATACAGTCGATGAGTCGAACAATGTTAAGCATTGGGGGCATTCAGTTGCTCTCCCAAAATCGAAAGCACAACCAGTGATAGCCCTAGAGTTACCACTATCATTTACTGTATTACAGGCTCCATCAAACTCTTGTTGTGCAGAGTTTGCCTGTTGGAAAGGTCTTTTTTTGTTAAATCTAGGTCTGCCTCGATTATCATTTCCCCTGTAATTATTTCGACTATCATTTCCCCTGTAATTGTTATCATATTGCCTATTGTAATCATCATTCCGGTTTGAATCCCGGTTTCTAAATTCACCATCGTCATAATCTTGACGTCGAGAATGGTTATCTCGAAAGCTCGAATGGTTATTATTACGATAACCCTTGCGAAAGTGTCTAAGATTATTACCATTAAAATTACGAGAACTACCATCTTGTCTCCAATTCATAGACGAAGAACCATCATGTGTTGGATTACTCCGCTTCTGAGTGTAATTCTGATTACTTCCCTATTCCAGTTTTGTTGAGCACCCTGAAATTTTTTTTTTGAAATTATGGCCATATGGTGTTGCCGAAGCAGCTGGCAACCCTTCTTTCACTTTAGAATTGCTAACTGTAGCATGGGGATGCGCGGTGGCATACTGACAACAGTATTCCTCCATATCTTTTAAGTTTTTAGGCTTACGCTCATGAAGGAATGCAAGAAAAGAATCATTAACAGATGACAAAACCTTATCTCGCAATAATAAGTCCATTAGACCTTCATATGTTTTCTCAGTCTGAGACAACTCAACCCATCGTGTAAATGTACGACGTATTTTTGTAACAAAATCAGAGAAATCTACTCCATTTTCTGGCAACATTGTCCTAAAACGAAGACGATAGTCTTCTTCTTTTAGTTGGTATTTTTTTTAGCAATGCTGCTCTGACAACATCATAATTAGTCCTGTCATGTTCGTCTATTGTCATAAGAGTAGTCACTGTGTCACCTGTAAAAAATTCCATCAGTTGTTCAACATATTTTTCCTTTTTTATGTTATGCGTATCGCATAAAAATTGGAATCTATCTAGATAATCTGCTACGTCATCCTTTAAAGGATTGAAATGAGGTAGTTTGATCCTACTTACAAACTCCTTTGTCGTACTCGAAGTTGTTTGATGAGCACCTGGACTCGCCAATTTCAATTTCTCTAACTCCAAAGTTGCGAGTCTTTCATCAAGTTCCATTTTCTGTTTTCTTTCCTCATGTTCCATTTTTCTAATTTCAGCCTCAGCAGCAGCTTGAAGTTGGAGTTTTTTCTCCTCAGCAGCAGCTTGAGCTTTCCTCTCCTCTGCAGCAGCTTTAGCTTTCCTCTCCTCTGTAGCAGCTTGAGCTTGAAGTTTTTTGTCTTCCATTTCCATCTGGAATTTTCTTTCATCAGCTTGAGCTTTTCTCTCCTCAGCAGCAGCTTGAGCTTTTCTCTCCTCTGCAGCAGCTTGAGCTTGAAGTTTTTTCTCCTCAGCAGCAGCTTCTCTTTGATACCTTTTCTCTTCAAGTTCTAATCTTCTATTCTCAGCATCTAGCTTCTTAAGTTCAGCATCTGCTCTCCTTTGTTCAGCTTCTGCTTTCAATTTAATTTCCTCTTTTTGTTTCTTTTCTTCTGACTTCAATGCAATGGCGAATTGAGCAGATGAATATTCTTCCAATTCTTTACCAGACTTACCAAGAGTCAACCCTTGCTGGATGAAGAAATCCAATGTAGACATTCTGTCTAATGAGATCAGTAACCTGAAAAATTCAACAATTACCTTATCCCACTTCAATGGGAGACAAGTCTGAAATGCTAGACTTGTATACTCACTTCACTTTATTTCACTCTCTTAGTCTTAGACAAAGACCTTGTATGGTCCTCTTGTTTATAATGTAACAAAAAGTCACTTGAGTACCTGTGGAAAATAATTCCTTTATATCCCACTCACTATGGGCACAAGTCTTTTTTTTTTTTTTTTTAAAGAACTTGAATATGTTATAGAAGAATTTTGCGCATTAGCTATAAAGAGCACAAAACAAATGTCTATGTTAGAGAGAAGATAAACACCTATGCAGGCCACCAAGAACCACTTTTGTCAACAGTGAAACGTCGAAAGCTTGCCTGGTTTGGGCATGTAACTCGTCATGACTCCCTTTCGAAAACGATCTTTCAGGGAACAGTCGAAGGTAAACGGAGAAGAGGAAGGCAGAGAAAATCCTCGGCTGATAACATCAAAGAATGGGCAGGACACGGTTTTTCCACACTTGTACGCATTGCTGAGGATAGAGAGCAGTGGAGGACCCTGTCTGCTGATGCTTCCACCATGGCACCCCTACGACCCATGACGGGTTACGGGCTGAGATGATGATGATGATGAATATGTATTTCACCTTGTCTCAATCTTTGAAGATAACAAGTCTTTTATCAAAGAACTTGTATAAATATCTTATATAATAATATTTTATTAACAATCTCTATATGAAGAGTGTACCTTATCAATAATAATAATACATGACCAAGTGTATGTATGTAGACTGTGTATGACAATAATGTAGAACAATCATAAATACAAAGACAAAAATACAGAACAATGACCGAAAACGTTCGCGGAAGTCAAATAAACAATACAGCAAAAAGTAAAGAAAATGTTACACAAATGTGTAATGATGACCGCGAAAAATAAACAAGACAAATGGCAACACTGTTATAAACGAAAAGGTGTAAAGAAATAAACGGAAGGAATGAGAGAAGAACAGATACAAACAAAATTAGTCGAAAATCAAAGAACGGAAAAATAACGAAAACAACACTAACTGATGTCGTCACAGCTAAAAAAAAAATATAGCAACAAAAGTCGCTAGCAAATTTCAATTAAGAAAATTGCAATCCCTACAGGACGCTTACAGTAACCCTCGATTAAGTGGCATATTTACCGTAAGACCCACCAACCGAAAACCCGCAAAAGAACACAAGAAAAATACACAAAAATAGTACAATTAACATAAATAGCAATCAATTCAATGTGTTGCAAAATAAAGCTTAGTCACTCATGATATTACAGTAACTAACTTGCTCCTTGCGAACACAGAAACAAAATGTCAAGCGCGCACTGATTGACAGATCCACTGTAGCATGAAGTGGTTTTCACAAACATAAAGTTACTATGACCTTCTCGTATCTTGAGCCTTGCACATCGAATGTTTACAATTTCATGTACTGTTTACAAACACTTGACCACGAACAATATAGCTTGAATGCTCGGGCGTAGAAAAGTCTGTTGTTGACTGAAACGTGTAAACGACCAGCGGTACCGTTTACAAAAAGGGACTCGACTTGCAGTTGTGGTCCACGTAGCAAATGCCTAGATGTTAACTTCAGTACTTGTCCTCTTGTGGTTTACGTAGCATTATAACATAAATGCTAGCACTGTTTATCTGGGTCAACAGTTGATGACCTATTTCTGTCCTGTTGTAGCCAAAACTTGCAACTGTAGAATTAGCGATGTGTGTTACAGCTGTCCAGTGTGTAGCTTAGACCCACAGATCAGAAATGTAATGTGTACTTGTCCTTCTCACGCAAATAGCCCCATGAAATGTAAATTTCTGGACCACATTAATGTCATCAATAATGTTAATTGCTCGCTCTGTCCACAAGAAATGTATCAGAAGAGCCCACGTAACTGGTCCACCAAAAATGTAACTGTACTTTTCTCTTGTTGAGGTGATCACTGGCCCAAGACAGTATACATGTTGTTAGGTGTGTAGTGCGAGCGTATGATGAACTGAGTGTGGGTGCGAATGAAGGCGCGAATGTGTTTAGGCTCGTATATATGTAGACCCTGCAACCCATACACTCACATGCAGTAGTCAAGGATGCTTGGACACTGCAGGCACGTTTCAAAACATTTATTGACGAGAACACACATGGTATCAACAGGAACAGTCATTGTAAACAAGGTCATGCTGACCGGAAATCGATAGGTATGCATTAGGCATTCATCAAGCTGGTAAACATTTGAATATTCGTGCATGGTCAATACAATGTTCTTCAATAAGGACAGTTCGTGGCGTCGCCCTGGGATTACTGACTAAACGCGTCAGATACCTTAATCACTTTGACACATAGGTGCAACTTGGCATTCCCCGCCAATTGCACATTATCAGGCTGTAGTATCATAGCCGAAAACACAGGCCTCGTTCTGACGTCGGCTGTATACTTCTGATAAGCAGGTTACCATCAACCCTGCAGTAATGCTTATTGTAGACATAAATATGCCGCCAATCTGCGGCTCCCACAATATATCTTCGTCACTGGATTTCTGGATGGTATGAAGACTAATAGTCTTGAATGGCTACCTTGAGCACAACATATAAGTTCTGAAATGGAGGACCGGTGAGCTGCAGTTCACAGACTAGGCAATCTTCTAACATGTTCTGCTACCGAAAGCATAGTAATGGAAAAAGTCGGTATTACCTGTAACCGAGTCCATAGAACAATATAAGAAACTCTGCTGTCATTCCAACGCACAGAGATTCACTGGGGAAAACTGCCAGTGCAGTTACTTCGAAGATTCTCCCCGAAAAACACAATGGACTCTCGTCCCTTCAGAAACCAGGACACTTCCCCCGGCTCGCCGGAAGTCTAACTCCACTCCCGCTTAAAAAACCTGCCCATGGGCATACGCCCGAACTGTCTGCCTTTGACCCTAAAGGTCAAACACAATGAATGAATAAACAAGGGAAGACAACCCCTAATCAACCTGACATCGCAGGTAAAGACACATTTATTCTTATGATAAAAACATAAGCAAATAACGTGACAGATGACTCCGTCAAAAATGACAGCAACACTGAGCAATCCTCGATTTATGGCCTGAAAATGTCTCCAAGTCGCTGCTTTTCGAGTGGCCAACTCTTCTTTGATGCCTCCCTTTCGGTCTATAATAGCTCCGAGATAATTAATGTGGTCGACCTGCTCCAGGACCTGTTCTCCCAACTTAATCTGATGTCTTCTTTCTTCTCGTGATATCACCATGGATTTTGTTTTAGAGCTGCTTATGTCCATCCCTCTCTTCTCCAGCTCTTCCTTCCAGACTTGCAGATTGGATTGGAGATGTGTCTCTGATTTAGCAATCAAGACAACATCATCAGCTAATGCTAGCTCTGAAATACAGACCTGTCTCATCTTCCAGTAATCCACTGAATACTTTCTTGTTCTTTCCTTACATGCCTTGATGACATCGTCCATGAGAAGTATGAAAAGATAAGGTGACAGTATATCACCTTGTCTTACACCAGTGGTGGTCCTGAACTCTTCTGACTTATAGTTTGTTGTCCTCACATAATTTATGCAAGACTTGTAGAAGCTCTGTATAGCATGAATAAGAGGTGCTGGAATGTTCTTCCTTGCCAAACAGTCCCAAAGTTTGCTCCAGGGGACCCTGTCAAACGCCTTTTCCAGATCTATGAAACAAAGATGGATCTCACTCTTGTACTCAAGCGCCTTTTCACTCAGCTGCCTGAGTGTGAAGATTAGGTCTTGAGTACTTCGGTTTGCTTGGAATCCGCACTAGACTTCATCCAATTGTGGCTCAGCTAGGCATCGGAGTCTCTGCTCTAGGACTCTAGAGTAGATTTTACCAGGGACACTGAGAAGGGATATGCCTCTGTGGTTTCCACATTGTCGATTGTCACCCTTTTTGAAAATGGGTGTTATGATGGCAATCTCTCAATCCTTTGGTATGGTCTTGTTGCACCATGCTGCCTGTAGGACCCATAAGAGTAATAGGTCGCCTAATGCTCCCATGTACTTAACCATTTCTGGTGTTATACCATCATGCTCTGCTGCTTTGCGCATCTTGACTTTCTCCAGTGCTGCCTTCAGTTCTTCCATCTTTATGTCATCTTCACCACCATTGGTTTTCTCTTCTGTGCTAGTGGTTATCATTTCTGATGCTTGACCTTGCTCACCATCAAGGAGTTCTGAGAAATATTCTTTCCATCTTTCCATTACATCCTTTGGCGGCAGTAAGCAATTTGCCTTGCTTGTCATTTATAAATTTGAGAGGGCATTGTTTTTCCTTCCTCATGTTCTTTAGGGTCTTATAGAACAATTTCTGGTTTTCTTGCGCATCTTTTTCTAGCTTTTCTCCAAATTCTTCCTAGGACTTTTGTTTTGCTGCTAGCACCTTGTTCTTTGCTTCTGTTCTGAGTGTCACATATTCTCTATATTTCTCTATTTGTCCTGCTGTGTTTTTAGCTCCTAAGTATTGTTTCCATGCCATTTTCTTGTCTCTTATTTTGTCTTTGACTTCCTCTGTCCACCAAGATGTACTCTTTCTCTTGTTCCCAAGTCGGACTTCACCACATGCTTCTGCAGCAGCTGTCTTTATGATGTCCTTGAATTTGAGCCAGAGGGTTTCCACGTCACCAGGTGGTTCTTCTGTGTTTCTCACCGCTGTAGCTATAAGCCCCTGATATCTGGTCTTAATTTCTGGCTCTCTCAGCTTGTAGGTCTTAATGCTCATTTCTCCCTCTCGTTTACTTTGTTTCTTGCATGATGTTGGGCAGTTCCTAGGCTGTGCAACTCTTTCAGTTGTTCGCCATTATAATTTTTGATATAATTAGATTAACATTTGTTCAAGTTTAGCACAGAAGAAAGACAGTTTTCATCAAAGATCAAGAAAACAGATGAAGATGAACTTTAATAAACTCGTAAATACTTGACAGTGAAACCACACACACACACACACACACACACATATATAAATATATAAATATATATATATATATATATATATACTGAAGCACATTAAAAACGCACCACTATTATATATACTGATGCCGAGAAGCTGGGAAAAAAAAGTGTGGGAATGGATTTTCCCCGTGTTTGCCAAGAGATAGAGAGCGAATGGCTGCTGGAATGGAAAGTGCATGATTCAACCCACGGGTTTGTGTACAGACTACATGAAAACGATGAAAGTTACACGTGCAACACGATTCCCAACAGCTATGACCCTGAAAATGTGTACACGTTGTGGCATTATACTCGGTATAAAAAGGCCGTTGAGACAAAACACCCAGTACATGTGCTTGAAATGCCACGACTATCTGAAAACGACCGCCAACGAGCCATTGGTATGTTGGAGACCGGAATGAGCTCGCGGGCCATTGCCAGAAGGATGAATTGCCACCACAGCACTATTGTACGTCTTAATGAACGTTACGGAACCACTGGCAGTGCCCGGGATAGACTTCGGAGTGGCCAAACTTGAGTTACTACCCCTGCGCAAGATCGTCATATTGTGCTGAGTTACCTAAGGAATCGTACTCTCCCGGCAAGTCAAACAGCAAGAGAAATAGTGGGTAGACATGGGCAAGTCTCTTGAATGACAGTCATACGACGACTCAGAGATACAGGCCTTACTGCAAGACGACCTTACGTTGGGTCAAACTTGACTCACAGATATCGTCAGAAGCGCCTGCAATGGGCAGAGCAACATGTCAGATGGACTAGACTGCAGTGGAATGCTGTCCTATTCACAGACGAGAGCAGATTCAACATATCCTTTGCTGATGGACGTATGCGGATTTGGCCACGGTGTGGAGAGCGCTTTGCAGATTGCTGTGTCAACCGATTTGAAGGTGGCAATATTCACATTTGGGGATGATTCAGTTTTCACCATCGCTTGCCTTCTCACGTCTTCCGTGGAAATGTTAATGCTGTGACATATCGAGATGAGGTTCTGGATGCATTGGTTGCTCCTGCGTTCACAATTTATCCAGACTTGCAGCTTCTCCAGCAGGATAACGCACGTGCATTTTTTTTGTATTTTTGGTTTTCTCCCTTGCCTGCACAGAATGCAATGAATTTCATAACAATCAAATGTACAAATTAATGACCAGCATGGATTCATAGGAAAATGAATAAAGATTCCAAATATGTAAACTTGTAAACATTTATATTTACATTTCACACTCTGTTCCTGGATTATACAGGTGGTGCGTTTTTAATGTGCTTCAGTATATATATATATATATATATATATATATATATATATATATATATATATATATATATATAATATATATATCTATATATATATATATATATATATATATATATATATATACTGAAGCACATTAAAAAACGCACCACCTGTATAATCCAGGAACAGAGTGTGAAATGTAAATATAAGTGTGTACAAGTTTACATATTTGGAATCTTTATTCATTTTCCTATGAATCCATGCTGGTCATTAATTTGTACATTTGATTGTTATGAAATTCATTGCATTCTGTGCAGGCAAGGGAGAAAACCAAAAATACAAAAAAATGCACGTGCGTTATCCTGCTGGAGAAGCTGCAAGTCTGGATAAATTGTGAACGCAGGAGCAACCAGTGCATCCAGAACCTCATCTCGATATGTCACAGCATTAACATTTCCACGGAAGACGTGAAGAGGCAAGCGATGGTGAAAACTGAATCCTCCCCAAATGTGAATACTGCCACCTCGAAATCGGTTGACACAGCAATCTGCAAAGCGCTCTTCACACCGTCGCTAAATCCGCATACGTCCATCTGCAAAGGATATGTTGAATCTGTTCTCGTCTGTGAATAGGACAGCATTCCACTGCAGTCTAGTCCATCCGATATGTTGCTCTGCCCATTGCAGGCGCTGCTGACGATGTCTGTGAGTCAAGTTTGGCCCAACATAAGGTCGTCTTGCAGTAAGGCCTGTATCTCTGAGTCGTCGTATGACTGTCATTCGAGAGACTTGCCCATGTCTACCCACTATTGCTCTTGCTGTTTGACTTGCCGGGAGAGTCAATTCCTTAGATGACTCAGCACAATATGACGATCTTGCGCAGGGGTAGTAACTCGTGGTTGGCCACTCCGAAGTCTATCCCGGGCACTGCCAGTGGTTCCGTAACGTTCATTGAGACGTACAATAGTGCTGTGGTGGCAATTCATCCTTCTGGCAATGGCCCGCGAGCTCATTCCGGTCTCCAACATACCAATGGCTCGTTGGCGGTCGTTTTCAGATAGTCGTGGCATTTCAAGCACATGTACTGGGTGTTTTGTCTCAACGGCCTTTTTATACCGAGTATACTGCCAAAACGCGTACACATTTTCAGGGTCATAGCTGTTGAGAATCGTGTTGCACGTGTAACTTTCATCGTTTTCATGTAGTCTGTACACACACCCATGGGTTGAATCTTGCACTTTCCATTCCAGCAGCCATTCGCTCTCTACCTCATGGCAAACACGGGGAAAATCCATTCCCACACTTTTTTTTTGCCAGCTTCTCGGCATCAGTATATATAATAGTGGTGCGTTTTTAATGTGCTTCAGTATATATATATATATATATATATATATATATATATATATATATATATATATATATATATATATATATATATATATATATATATATATATATATATATATATATATATATATATATATATATGTTATTTATGTATATATAATCAATTAGAGTTTATTTGAAAAATTATCCAGCAAAACAAAGAAAGATCCTGTATATAAATAAATTATAAATTGTACCAAGAGTCTTTATTGAATTATTTGAGTTTGGTTTATAATTCGTGTTGGTTAGTTAAGTACCCCTAGCAGAGTCAGTGTCTAAGGTTAGTCTGGAGAGGGGCACCATAGGAACCTAAGATAGTACATTACCATTTCATCTAGGAACATATACAGCTTGACTATACCTTTGATGTCGATACACCATTACTCTTTTCTGAGAATGGGGTATTTCTTGTACAACCAGTTTCTTATCTGGCAGTATCCTGGTATTATCTGATACATCTATTTGTCCAGGATATTATCATCATCATTATATCTTTCCTCTCGCTACACTGGAGAGAGCGTTGTTCGAGCTGTAGAGTTTTGGGAGGGCTCTGTAAGTCTCCAATATACTTTGTGATTTGCATTAGTAAGACTGAGTATTTGTTGAAAAGTAAAGTTTGGGGCGGCTCTGAATATTTAAATATTCCGAGGATTGCAGTGAAGTAGGAAAGGGAAATAGTGGTTTTCAGGTTCCTTAGCAATGGTTTTAATCTGCTAAGGTGAAAAGTGATTACTAAGCGGCTCATCTATCATACTGATACTATAATTCTGCGTGTTGACGCTATATATGAATATTTATAACTTCACGCCGTTTGAAGGAAGCATTTACAGTGAAGGAATAGAGTTATGATGTTTGATACAGCGGATAGGGAGGTAATAAATAAATAAAAAGTGGTGAGTTTATTCCAGGCGCTTAGCCTTTGAAACCACTGCTAAGTAACATTATAAGAAAAACTGACTCAATATTTAATTATGATTACGGTAAACTTTAATACCAGAAGTTATTGGATATTTAAAGGAGATGTTATTTGAAGAAGATTATGAGAACCAGTGAGATTTTTTAGTTGGTGCAGTTTATACGTAATAATGAGAACAGTGGCTTATAAGCCCTTTGTCCTGACGGGGACCAGAATATTAATGGACGAAATTGAGAACAAGGATTCTCAAGTTTTTGTAGGATAGGATTAGAAAATATTAGTGTTAGAAAATGTAAAACATAATGATGATTATTGTGTACAGTGTACGCTTTAATATTACTATATTCATATCTAATTTAGTGGAGGGAAATTTTAGTAATCTTAATAAAGTTAGTCATTTGGTAACATTACTGTTAGTGTAATAATTCTTGTTTGTGATGTCGAAAGTGTTGTCAGTGAAACAGTTAGTTGTCGTGGTGGCTTTGTTAAGTGTCTTCAGTGACTTAAGTGCGACTGCATTATGAATTGTGACAACAAACTAAGGTGAGATATAACATTACATTATACGCAACATCACGTGCCAAGAAACAACAGCGTGTTTCCACATTTTCACCCAGAAGAACCTACCTGGGTTGAACCAGGTTGTACACAATTCTACAGCTTTATGGAAATCAACATCACGTTCATGATCATGTAACCTTTGTATTGTGCTGTAATTTGAATGCGAATCGCTGACACATTTAGACGAGTAGTCTGCTCTGTGGTATTCCTTATTTTAGTCTTTTCCCATTTTTCTGTATCATAGCTCATACAAGCTCTATTTCTGGCATTAGTTATGTCACTCTTACGTTGGACAGGCTAAAGTCCACCCCTTTTCACGTGGATATCGGCGCTTAGCTGAAGGTCTTCTATTTTTCCTTTCTTGTTAGTGACGGCATAAGTCCCTGATTCTTTGATACAGAGAGAAAACCGGACATTCAGGGAAGTGACCTTACCCTTTTATGTGACCTAACGCGTCTAGATAAGCGAATAAATAAACAAACAACACACAAAGGTAGTTATCAGGCACTCAGTGAAAAATAAAGAAGTAGAAGACCAGACAACAGAAAAACAACAGAAGTGATAGGCTTACCAGGATCGAACCAGGACCTTCCGAACGGCACCCAACCGCCTAGCCACGGTAGCGAATCGCCACTGTCCACTCTGCCAGCTCCGCATTACAAAAATAATGCTTCACTGACAGAGGTCTAGCGCGAACACCCCGTGACCCGGATATGTACCATAGGACGACCCAGACAAATTATAGACGCAATCACTTCTGCAGTTCCACTATACAACAGTGTAGGCCAGATTACACATGACAAAGGCCTTAATACTGTGTCCAGCAAATGATAGAAGAATGAGAATAAGTAAAGTATAGACTTTAAGTTTCTTGGTATTTTATAAACACATAGGGGCGATTCGCTACCGTGGCTAGGCGGTTGGATGCTGTTCGGAAGGTCCTGGTTCGATCCTGGTAAGCCTATCACTTCTGTTGTTTTTCTGTTGTCTGGTCTTCTACTTCTTTATTTCTCACTGAGTGCCTGATAACTACCTTTGTGTGTTGTTTGTTTATTTATTTAATGTTTACAGGCCTCGGGTTTCCCCTCCTTATATGTTTATGTGTATCTAGAACAGCGAACACTGGCCGTTCGAATGACTGCCAGAATGTCGCTGCAGATTACGTCTCTTTCTTTTATCTCGAGATGTCAGGAAGACAACTCCCCCGGGTCCTTACGTCTTGTTACGTGCTATCACTGCAAGTGTGACCCCACGCTAGAGCACCTGCCGGCTTTATCTTACTATTTAAGCTAGGCGTCCCTAACACTCCTCGCCATTGTATCCAGAGAATTCTGCTACACTGACAAAGTCATATTCTGCACCAGAGCAAAATAACAGTTGTAGTATGTGTGTAGGAATGTATTGGTAAGCACTTTACTCACTTAACGCATTAGGGTTGTAACTTAATGTTATTGAATAGAGATCCCTCCTTACTTTGTTTCATCTTAAATGTATATAAATTGTTCATTAAGATACATCTTTCCGTGATAGGGAAACTCTAGGTTTATTAAGTGCGGCACCATCCAAAATCACTAAGGTGTTAAGTTACGAGTCTTTTTCTTAAAACAAAAAGTGTGAGTCTGTGTCTAATAGTACTAACATTTTTGTTCGCTTGGTCTGTGTAGAATGTTACTGTAAAGAGTATTACTGTTGTGTAAATACTGAATTTCAGCTCAGTGCTATTTTTGTAACTTCTCCGGTATCATTACCTACTAATAATTATCAACGGGGCAACTTTTAATTACCTTAGAATGTGTGAAGTAGATGTGTGTGTCTGTGAAAATATTTTGGCCTCAAAGCCCTGATCTAGATATCAAGGTCGCATTCACTAAGCTTCGCGCAGAGGCGAGAGATTTTTCATCGGTAAAAGTGGACGAGACTTTAATTGGAAAAGCATGAACCCTTGGGCAAAACAGAGCGAGCGAAGGGTTAGAGCCTGTTTTGATTTGTGTGGGGTGGGAAATGGAGAGTGAAAGTTTGTTTATGCGTGTGTAGGTGAGAGAATATAACGTTGTGTCCGTTACGGGTTAGTAATGGGATATTGATTGCTTGTTTATTTCCAGAGATCCTTAGTCAATCCCTTACCCTGCTTTCAGATTACATTGCTTTCAGTTATCATGCAGTCCCAATTATACTGCAGTTTCCAATTTATACTGCAGCTTTCATGTTATTTGGCAATGTCCAGCAAATATCCTGTTTCCAACTCGATAAGGCTTTTCCTGGATTATAAAATACCACATCGATTGCTGTTACCTGCAAATACGCATTATTCCTGCTTCCTGAATTACATACCTATAGCACCTATGGCCGCCAATTGCAATTTCCCATCACTCCATAACATACGGGGTGCCTCTATTGCCATCCACGACTGTAGGCAATTCGGTCATACCCATTTATATCCTGTTAATACGGCATATATTGACATATCGTCATAGAGGAGTAATCAGTTGCCGGTACTTGTACCTGATTTGGTGGTCAAGTTATCACTAACCAAGTACAAGAGGTGCGTCGTTGGATTCCTCATGGTTACTCGTTTGCCAGCAGAATCCATTGTTGGATATGGATATATATATATATATATATATATATATATATATATATATATATATATATATATACATATATATGTATATATATATATATATATATATCAGCGGATGTTATTGTCACAGAACTCGCCTGTTCGTATAGTCTCATGCCAAAGGCATTTAAAGGTATCTGGATTAAGTAGGTATTTGCGACAGTGACAGCTGAGCTCTATATCCCGAAAACACCCAGTTAGTGGGAAATGTATGGTATTTCTTAGCTGAGGGATAATTCACCTTCACGGATTTGTAACAAAACAGACTCGGCCGTTTTCATCAAGAGAACTGTGGGCTTCCCCTGTTAGTTAGATTGTCCTGGTTGTATGTACTTGTTTGTGTAGTGATGGTGTGAAATCGAGTCTATCTGCCTGTGCGATTGGGTGTATTTGTTTGGTGGTGATAGATAATCACTAGCCACCAGAGCTAGTGAAGGTATTTGTTTATTTTTTTTATTGTGGATTCTTTAATAAATATATTTATATGTTCTAAGCAGTCAGAACTTTCTTTTATTCTACCTGTCACTTGTTGTTTACTGGTATAGTCCTTAATATAATAGATTAACCTATTTAGCAAGAGAGTGCGGAGGAGGCACTTGACATCTTAAACATATTCTCGAGTGTGTCTGGAAGAAGACATTAGATATCTGATTATATCTTTCTTCTCTCCAGAAGTCGTACGTCACTCCCTCTTTTTATTAGAGACTCTATTTTCCTCTGCTTTCACATTACTCTTGCATAGAGTATGCATTGTCTAAACTCAGACATCCTCTACTTCCATACTCGCGATACCTTGTCACTTTATGACTGTTTAGTGCAACAAGACTTAAACATTGTTGAACAGTCTGAATAGTTAGTAGTTGAACACTTGACATTTTAATTAAGTTAATTTATGCACAGCCAATGAACTGTCACAAGAAAAATCACCCTTTTTCGATTTCTTTTCATATCACCGATGTTAAATTATTTATTGTCAAACTACAACAGATAGAAAATCCATAACGACAAAATACATAGAGATATATTACCCACGCAACACCTGGACCCATGCATACACAGATGGACCAGCAACAAATGCAACAGGAAATGGAGGTGGGGGTGTCTTTCTGACCTTAAGCACTGGTGCAGAAAAAAGGCTGTCAGTGGCAACCGAACAATTCTCAAGTAACTTCAGAGCAGAGACAGAGGCCTTGAAAACTGCAGCAGAGGTTATATTGACAGAAGAAAGCACAGAGAGACAAGTTGCTTTCTTTACTGATGCAGAGTCAGTAATTGAAACGCTGAAAATCCAAAATAATACAGACCTGGATGACCTCAGAATAGTGCTCCACAAACTTTGTCAACGGTTCAAAAGTGTAACATCTCACTGTAACATCCCATACAATGAAGAGGCTGACAGAATTGCTATAGAAGGTTCACATCTACCTCAGCATGATGCAAGCATAACTTTCGAGGAGGCGAAGAGTTTTATCAGAAGCAGATACAGAAACAAATGGAATGTAGAACATCCAGGTCGCACACAGAATGATGCTTACTACCAGCTCAACAGAAGAGAACAAGTGGTAATCTTCAGACTCCGCACTGGCCACAACAGATTGAGATACCATCTATTCAACAAGCTAAAGATAGGAACTACCGATCAGTGTAACTGTGGCACTGATAAAATCACTGCTGATCATCTGCTTCAAAGTTGCCCCTTATATGCGGTACAGAGAAACTGCATATGGCCGACGCCTGTTCCTTTCGTGGAAAATGTTTACAAGGAACCAAATAGCCTCAAGCTGACTACTGCTTTCTTTGAGAACATTCAAGTGAACGTCTGAGAGTGTACGAAGAAGATGTAGAAGAAAATTACTCATGACATTTTTTGTCACTATTTTTAATTCCACTTTCTTGTGTGGTATGCTTTATTTAATATATTATACCACTGTTGTATTTAATGTTGTATTTACTATACATGTCAACTTTTGTTGGAGATAATATAAACTCTGGTATGAACAGTATAGGGAAACATTCGGAACAAAACACGAAGTAGAAGAACATATAAACTACTTGAGAGGTTTACCACACTGTTTTAAATTATATTGATGCTCCTATAGGGCATGTTGTAGTTTATTATATCATATCATTAAATGTCAATGTATTATAGAGATAATAACAATTATGACATGTATGTATGTGGGAATTTGTGTATGCGTGTATGTCTGTATTTATGTATACATTCATAGTGCAGTTCCCAGAGTCTCTAGAGAAACTAAAATACAGAATCACAATTACTTTTTCGTGAAGTTGTAAAAGCCGACTAACATAAAGTTGGGCACGTGACTAGAAACCCCATCATGTAAAACAGAATGTTACAGAAACCAACGCTACAAAAGTCACGTGACAACCTTGGTGGAGACATCTTGTAACGTGACCAGCTGCAGTGTTGTCTTTATAGTCCATACGCAGCAGAGTAGGAAATGATTCCATGAATGACTTAATGTTTGTTAATATATACCTCTACATACATGATAAAAATACTGTTATCAGTTTGTAAGGTTCTTGCTAAAACACTCCCTCACCAATTCTTAAATGTTGTAAATATTTTAGAATACTTCTTCACCATTTTTCTAACTCTATCTATTTCTTACTTAAACACTAATGCATCATTTCTCTAATTTTCAATGATATAGTTTTGGAACCATTCTCTAACTGACTTTTTATATTTATTTTTAAAAATGTTTTTTTTTATTTTATTAATAATAAAACATTTTAAAAAATAAATATAAAAAGTGAGTTAGAGAATGGTTCCAAAACTATATCATTGAAAATTAGAGAAATGATGCATTAGTGTTCAAGTAAGAAATAGATAGAGTTAGAAAAATGGTGAAGAAGTATTCTAAAATATTTACAACATTTAAGAATTGGTGAGGGAGTGTTTTAGCAAGAACCTTACAAACTGATAACAGTATTTTTATCATGTATGTAGAGGTATATATTAACAAACATTAAGTCATTCATGGAATCATTTCCTACTCTGCTGCGTATGGACTATAAAGACAACACTGCAGCTGGTCACGTTACAAGATGTAGATATTTTAACATAGTCTCATGATCTGACAATAATTTTTGTTGTGTATCCATTGATGTAAATAAGCACACGTTTGTATATACATATATATATATATATATATATATATATATATATATATATATATATATATATATATATATATATATATATATATATACTTACAGTCTTGGTACTTGTGGTATCTCTATTATTATGCTACTAGCAATAACCCGTCAATAATGACGGAAGTAAATAAAAAACTGTAATATATTTTTTAATATTTTTTAATTCGAAATAAAAGTTATTTGATGACAACATCTTTTGTGAAAGTGCGTGGACTTGTTTCAAAGAATGTTCTCCGATAAAAAGTGTTTTTAACAAAAACTTTCAAGTTTTCATGATTTGTTCTTCGGGTGAGGGCGACATAAAGCTGGCCGTGTCCGAAAACAGGTCCAGGAAGTAAAACTCCTACGTGATCAAAAGATTTTAATTGCGCCTTATTGATCGTATTTTGCAAATGCTAAAATCGCAGGGAATTGACGACGTCGCATCCAAAATGGCAAACTGCGCTCGGTCGGTTCTAAGTCAATGCAAGGAATTAAGACTCGTTCTCCCTTGTAGCCATGCGTGCTGGTGTAATGTTGTTGTTCTGTTTTTAGTAATAAGTCCGATCACTATTCCATACAGTGGGTAGTTGCATATGATGATGTTTCACGTACGAGTACATACATACAACATGAAATAGAACTGATGCAGGATGATGAACTCGATGAAAATGTACTTCACTAGAACAGCGGTGAAGTAAACAAAGTAGTAAAGTTTATTTACATGATGTACAAGGCACCAAAACCTGCTGTGCATGTAGGTAAAATTTACGTGGAAGGAGATTTATTCTTGCCTGGCCACTCTACTGCTACATGTAATCAAACTGACGCAGTCAGGCATTTCAATAGTGTTGATTATATACAAAGTCGACCTTTCATTCCTCGCACCGTGGATTCTGGTACTGTCCTTGTTTCTACGCTTTTCCCTTCTCCTCCTTACTATTTGTTGCCCAACTATTTATTTGCCTTTCTGAGTCTAGAACGTTAAACTCTCAAAGTTACTGGTTTCTTTTTAAATTCTTTTCTGACTATAAAATGTTCTGATCTCTTTCTGTGTGCACTGGTTGGTTTATCTCGTATGAGGAAGACTGGCCTAAACCGCCAGGGTATGACTATTTCTACCTACTGTTCTTACTACACACTACTAAACAAAACCGTTCCTACCTGCTGTCTCTGCGATTGGGAAAAACACACTTGTCTTGAACCCACTACGTGGGTGTGGAAATCACCCATCATCAAAACTACATCTTAATTGCACAAACAGCAATATTCACTATAAAGATGGCATTTGAGTCTCCAAGGAACTAGACAACCGTACATCTATTGTGAACACAAGAGTCAACCAAACTATGGCTGATTGTCTACGATCTTCTCTGTGGTGCTCACCATTCAAACATTTTAATACATGGGAGAAAACATTCCCAAACCTATGCTACTGCTACTTTTGACTTCTCAAATCCAACTGACTAGCTTCTTTCCTCAATTTCCTATTACAACATTTTCATCTCACAACTCATTCATTGTCATGGACTGTTTGCTTCATAAACCAGTACATCTCACTTTCATTCCGACTTCATTCAAAACAAAATTCTCTGAGACCTAACGGACACAAAAATTTTATTACCTCCCTTCGCTACATAAGTCCGTATTCCATATATCCCTATTTCCCTTAGTACATTCTACAACGTTCTTCAAAAGTCGTGAACCATATTTTGTTACATCGCGACTTTCATACTCATAATCTAATACTTTTCTCAAGGGGCACAACTTATAGCGTAGGCTCCCTTAGTCAAAAATCACAAACTTTCACTTTATTCTTTGTCAACACAACATAACCGCACATCATTTTCCATTCAATTTTCATAAAGCATAACTTCATACTAAACCTCTCTACTGACTCCAAAGCTCAACTCCCTGTTACATAACCTCCCCACCTAAAAAACAAATTTTAGATCAGAGAAAATTTTAACACCGCACAAAACCCCCTCTCCAGTCACCAAAACAAAATTCATCCAACTTGACCCTGTTTTCAATCACCCACAACTACCATAAATACAGAGTACAACTCCATATTGTATTTTATATATCAACATCTGGGATACCTCATTATGGTTTCACATACCCATAAATTTATAATGTCATCACTCATCTTCCTCTATACTCCACCTGCTTCCCATGGGCAATATTATTTTCCATATCACTTCTTAACTTTCAGCCCTCTGCTCCGTCTTCTTTTCCATACTACTCCTAAAATCCTATTTCAACTCCCTATCTAATTCCTCCTATTTCTCCCTGTAACTTCTTGTTACTTTTTTATATACACCATTTACAGAGTGACTCATTGACTATCATGGTCACTATATATGTGAAGAAACCCCCACTAATCATTCTATAACCAGACCCTATGCTGCGGCCCCTACACGAAATACTTCTACTTTCCAATAGTATAACTACTACCTATACAATTTCTTCCCTACTTCTTGATTAATGCGTACTTGTCCTTATCGGTACTGCCACTTCCTCCCGTCTATTCTACCCTATGTGTGTCCATACTTCCTTCTAGTCTCCTATCCCCTTTTAATATTACATGCTACGTTTTCCTCTCCTGTTTGTTGTCAATAGTTTCCATATTCTCTTGTCTCGTAAATTTACATCACTAACATCTTACCACTAAAGTTTACTTCTCTGAAACTATTACTTCCTACTACTGCCGTCCTACTCCACTTTTCTCTTGTTCTCTTCATTCTATCCCCTTCAACTTCCTTCTCGTTCCCCTTATCGTTCCCTGCGGAACCTTTGTACCTCTCTACCCTCTTCTCTTGGCTTATTCTACCCTCAACCAGTGTCTCAGCCTTCCACCTCTACGGCTCCTGCAAAATCTCCATTTTGTCAATATATCTACCATTTTCTCAATGGTTTTCTCCTTACTTTCAATATATGTTCGGAGAAGGTTATCTTCTCACAAAGTCTACTCAAGACTCTGGCAACCGCCAAAAAATCAATGTCCCCCTCACTCCATTTTCTCCTTCGTTCCCTCAAGAACTACCCCTCTATTTTTCTACTTTATCATCCATATTCTCATACTTTAATTTCACCTCTTTCCACAAGTTCTATAATTTCTCAAATTCTCTCTTCATCTCCGTCGTTTTCCGTATGACGGATCTCCACTATCCAGTAACACATTTTTGTCACTTCTCTGTGACATCTCAGTTCCTTTGTCCTGATTCCCTTATTTCTCATATCTCCTATATTTACTCTCCTTGCTATTTTGCCTAAGACTTCATCTTATACTCATATTCTTTTTTTGCCATTTTCTCTATGGCTTCTCCAATAACTCTACTCTTCTCTCTTCACTGCAGTAGTCTATCGTTCAGTCCTACACAGCATCTTAGTATGTTCAATGTAGAACGAATGCATCTAGTTCGCACACAACTAGACTCCCGCTGCAAATTTTCTACTTCTCTCCTTCTCACATTCATATCCTCTACCTCTTGTTCCCTCCCTGGAACTGTGCTCTCCAATTTCTCAATTTTACTTTTTCGTTTATCGCCAAATATTTCTCATTAATATTGCCGTCTTCCTCTACGGCTTCACAATATCCCCATTGTCATTTATGTCAGTACTCTCAATATCTCTGCCGTCCTCCTCTACGGCTTCTCCAAAATCTCAATCTCCAAATTACTCCGTTTTACTCCATATTTCTCCATACTTCATATTTTTCCATATTTCTGCCGTCCTTCTCTACGTCTTCTCAAAATATCAATCTCCATATTACACTATTTTACTCCCTACTTCTCCATATTACTGCCGTCCTGCTCTACGGCTCCTCCAAAATCTGTACCTCCATATTTCTCCATATTTCTGCCGTAATGCTCTACGGCTTCTCAACTATAAGTCCGCCAATTTCCCATGACCTCTAATCTACCTCCTCTTACCTCTCCTTTACTAATCTTCTCCTGTACTGTAGTACCCTATCGGTCAGGTGTACACAGTTTACTTCATGTATGCGGTATAGACCAATTATACTTAAGTCTCCTCAAGACTCAGCTACCGCCGCCATCTTGTTTATTTGTATATAATGCTATGCCTCTCCTCAAATAGCCTGCTCCATCTCTCCTTCTCAGGCCTTACTTCATTTCCCAAAAAATGTTTCATCATGGCCTCTTTGGCCCTAAGCGTTTCCAACGTTAATTTCTCACTATTTTGTGTTTCCTCTACTCTTCTAACTTCATCAACACTTTGCTTTTTCCCTGCCTCTCTATCTCTCGATTTTGTCTCAACCTCCCTTTTTCTTACTTCTCCATCAACCGTTTGCCTCGGTTTTTCTCTATCATTTTCTTCCTATCTCGAGTTTCCTGAGTTTCTATCAGGTTCTTGGTCGTTACCTCTACTTATACCATCCCTTTCCTTATCTCTCCTCTTTGACTCCTCTCGACTACTAGATCGTTATCTCCGTCAATCCTTAGTAGTTTCTCTACTTCTACTACTGCTGCTATTTGTCTCCTCCTTCCTAGCCTCTCGGTTCTTGGATCGGTACTCCCTTCGATCCGTATTTCTCCTCTGTTCCTTCTTTATAGCTTCCGGGTTCTTGGTTCTGTACGTTTTAAGTATAGATGCCCCAGGAGATGCATAATCAATACTTAAAAGATATATACATAAAACAAAGGAAAACATATAAGGTTAGTACTTCATATAAATTGAGCAACAAGAACTAGCAAATAATTTTAATTAAAAAAAAGAGAAAAAAAAAAACTACTCATAGGACAAAGAAAGACAACGAGGTTTACAAAAACAACCACAACTCAAAAAGAACAAATACTAATACAAATTGAAAAAAAGGATAAATGAATAGTTATCTATAAACAATACAAATGAGATAATAAAATGTACAAATACTAATATAAATAAGAATCAGCACCTGCAAAAGACAATAGTTATTTAAATTGCATATAAAATTAGTAAATAAAAAGACACTAAATACCCCAATTATAACCAATTTTCAGGTTGAACAGGGTAGACCAAGATGGAACGAGAAGAGGCAATAACGTTCAGCGGTTAAGTGCACGCTCTCTACCCATCACTTCTTCAAAACAACAACAAACATCGGTACGTCATCGATCCGAGTCTCTCCTAATTCTCTCTTCCTCTCTGCTTCTAACTCTCAGCCTATCTCGGCTCTTTGATAGGTATTCTGTTCGATCCGCATTCTTCCTCCTATTTTTCTGTGCATCTAGTCCCTCTGGACTCTTGGATCGGTATTCCCGCCTACCCGTATCTCTGATAATTCTCTCTTTCTCTCTGCTTCTGTTTTTCAGCCTATCTCGCTCTTGGATCGGAACTCCCTTCGATTAGTATCTCTCCTATTACTAGCCTTTCGGCTTTTGGATCGGTATTCTCTTCGACCCGTACTCCCTACTGCGTCGCCCTTTCTCAGCTCCTCACGTTTTCTATCATTAAATTCGCACAGTGCATCTATATCTTCCCTACTCTCCGCTGCAGCACTATTTCCTGCCTTACTCTTCCACCTTCCTCGCACCCCTATTTGTTCTACATGCCTTAACTTTGCGAGACGCCTTCTATAATCCGATGAATCGTCTGATGACGTTGTCTCTTTGCCCCTCTTATATTCCATTCCCCCATCTCTTCCTGCATATCTAAATCTTTAACAGACGTTTCTTCCAGTCCTGAGGTTCTCCTGAAATAATTTGTTGCTCTGTATTTCTCATCGTTCTCTTTCTTTACAATGCGTATTTCTCTGTATCTTCTGTAATATCTCTTTCTTGTCTTTCTCCTTTAATCTGCTTTGGCTCTGCTCCGCAGCTCTAGTATGCTTAGATATGCGTCTACCTCTGTCTCGCGTTGTTCCATTCATTTCTCATTCCCATCGTCTCTTCTAAAATGTTGTACTGCGTTTTAAACTGTGCGTCCTGTATTATCTCTCCCATCTTCCTCTAGCATATCTCCTATTATCTCTTCCTCTTCTTGTACCTCCTGAGCTATGCGCCTTCTGCGGCTCGCCATTGTCTCTTGTTCTCGGTATCTGTTTTAGGGGAAGGGGGTGCTAACCAACTAGGTGGTGTCCTAGGTTTTGCATGCATTTCTGTCATTGTGCAACGCTGACTACTTATTGATGTTTCTCCATTGTCATCTTCCCATCCTACACTCCAGTTGTCTCCTATCCTGTTAGACTTATTCCAGTCACTATCCTTTAGTCTTGCTTCAGTCCTACGTGTCCCTATCCGTTCATGTGTATTGTTATTTTGCTTCTGTCCTTGCGTATTGTGTGGTTTGTTACTGGGAATCCGTGTACATCTTTCGTCTACTCTGCCTCTTGTACTATATATACTATGACTCCTTATATAGCCTCTTGAATCCATCGGTCTATCGTCCTCTATTTCGTCTACGACAAGTTTGTAGATTTCTTTTTTTCTTTCTGATGAGTCTGTATTAAACTTTTCTTCCAGAATTTTCTGCACCACCAGTAGTATAGTATGCGCAAAACGGTTAGGATTCAGGTGTCGCGCAGGTGAAATATTTCTTGCACTTAGCAAAAAAATTATTCCCCATGTCAAAAAAATTTCTCTTCCTTGGCAAACAAATTTCTTCCCCTTGTCAAAAAATGTCTCCCCCTTGTCTAAATATTTCTTCCCCATGTCAAATATTTCTTACCATTGGCAAAATATTTCTTCCACTTGGCAAAAAAAAATTTCTTCCCTGTGTCAAAAAATTACTTCCCCTTGTCAAAATATTTCTTCCACGTGGCAAAAAAAATTCTTCCCCTTGTCAAAAAAAATTTCTCCTTCTTGTCAAAATATTTCTTACCGTTGTCAAAATATTTCTTAGCGTTGTCAAAATATTTCTTACCGTTGTCAAAAAATTTCTTCCACTTGTCAAACAAAAAATTTTTCCACTTGTCAAAATATTTCTTACCGTTGTCAAAATATTTCTTACCGTTGTCAAAATATTTTTTCCACTTGGCAAACAATTTCTTCCACTTGTCAAAATATTTCTTCGACTTATCAAATATTTCTTACCAGTGTCAAAATATTTCTTCGACTTTCTATTTATTAAAGACCCTTTGTTATATATATATATATATATAACAAAGGGTCTTTAATAATAATATATATATATATATACTGAAGCACATTAAAAACGCACCACTATTATATATACTGATGCCGAGAAGCTGGCAAAAAAAAGTGTGGGAATGGATTTTCCCCGTGTTTGCCATGAGGTACAGAGCGAATGGCTGCTGGAATGGAAAGTGCAAGACTCAACCCATGGGTGTGTGTACAGACTACATGAAAACGATGAAAGTTACACGTGCAACACGATTCTCAACAGCTATGACCCTGAAAATGTGTACGCGTTGTGGCAGTATACTCGGTATAAAAAGGCCGTTGAGATAAAACACCCAGTACATGTGCTTGAAATGCCACGACTATCTGAAAACGACCGCCAACGAGCCATTGGTATGTTGGAGACCGGAATGAGCTCGCGGGCCATTGCCAGAAGGATGAATTGCCACCACAGCACTATTGTACGTCTCAATGAACGTTACGGAACCACTGGCAGTGCCCGGGATAGACTTCGGAGTGGCCAACCACGAGTTACTACCCCTGCGCAAGATCGTCATATTGTGCTGAGTCACCTAAGGAATTGACTCTCCCGGCAAGTCAAACAGCAAGAGCAATAGTGGGTCGAAATGGGCAAGTCTCTCGAATGACAGTCATACGATGACTCAGAGATACAGGCCTTACTGCAAGACGACCTTATGTTGGGCCAAACTTGACTCACAGACATCGTTAGCAGCGCCTGCAATGGGCAGAGCAACATGTCAGATGGACTAGACTGCAGTGGAATGCTGTCCTATTCACACACGAGAACAGATTCAACACATCCTTTGCAGATGGACGTATGCGGATTTAGCGACGGTGTGAAGAGCGCTTTGCAGATTGCTGTGTCAACCGATTTCGAGGTGGCAGTATTCACATTTGGGGAGGATTCAGTTTTCACCATCGCTTGCCTCTTCACGTCTTCCGTGGAAATGTTAATGCTGTGACATATCGAGATGAGGTTCTGGATGCACTGGTTGCTCCTGCGTTCACAATTTATCCAGACTTGCAGCTTCTTCAGCAGGATAACGCACGTGCATTTTTTTGTATTTTTGGTTTTCTCCCTTGCCTGCACAGAATGCAATGAATTTCATAACCATAACATGCACAAATTAATGACCAGCATGGATTCATAGGAAAATAAATAAAGATTCCAAATATGTAAACTTGTACACACTTATATTTACATTTCACACTCTGTTCCTGGATTATACAGGTGGTGCGTTTTTAATGTGCTTCAGTATATATATATATATATATATATATATATATATATATATATATATATATATATATATATATATATATATATATATATATATATATATATATATATATATATATATATATTTATGTGTGTGTGTATGTGTGCGTGTGTGTGTCTGTGTGTGTGTCTGTGTGTGTGTACTCATATTATGTTATTTAAAAAATACTGTCCATGTCGCTATATGATCTATGTGTTACTGCTATTTGCTAATATTGTACAACGGCAATATATACTCCTATATGTTTTGTTACTACAAGACACTACTGTTACAAAATAAAATATATTAACTAACTTCTTTTGTTACATATGTATGTCTATATATCGTCTAACTGTTGTTTATAAATATCGTCTATATGTATACCTGTCTGTAATATATGTACGTATAAATATATCGCTACATAAAAAGTCACGCGCCTCCTGAAAGCGCCTCCTGCGAAATCGACACTTCACTCCCATATACAAATATTGTATACACAACAATTAAATTAGCGGCACACAAAAACCCATACCCCAACACACCATTACGAGTCGGCAGCCCCCCGCCAACTACAACACACAATTACGATACCTACAACCAAATACACCACCACACTACCAGTCGTTTCTATGTAAATGTTGTAATATAAATTTCGTCTATATGTGTAAATATATAGTCTACGTGTTTTGTAATACACGTCTAACTAAATATTTTGTATAAACAACAACACAATACCATACTTGAACTATGATAGGATGCAAGCTGCTCGTCAGAGGAATTCACCCCGGCTAAAATATATCGCTATATAAAAAGGCACGCGCCACCTAAAAGCGCCACCGCATTTTCCCTATATAAAAGTCTCGCGCCACCTGAAAGCGCCACCGCATTTTCCTTATATAAAAGTCACGCGCCACCTGAAAGCGCCACCGCATTTTCCTTATATAAAAGTCATGCGCCTCCTGCCGCGCCACCTGAATCCTAACCGTTTTTCGCATACTATACTACTACCACCTTTAGTACCACGATGTCTGGTTTAGTTATTCCAAGGATGGCTTTTATTTCTTTCCTCAACTGCTGTGTGCTTGGTTCAGGTATTTTGATCCTTTCCGTCCTTTAAGTTACACTGTTAACTCTCTGTATTCCGTTCTCTTGTGTGTGTTTTTTCTCTTCTAGCACTGCAGTGAGTCTGAATGGTGCGCCTACATACTTCGTGATTCATATCTTGTCCTGCTTCCTTGTTTCCACTTTCTTCTGCTCACTGTATATCTTTTGGGGTGGTGGGTTTAACCGACTGGGTTATATCCTGTCTCTTCTTATTTTGTTGTTAACTCCATGCTGTGGTACTGCTACTTCCATTTTATCGTGAGATGTAGGGTTGTCGCTGTGCTCCGATACTGCTGTTTGTATATATGTTTCCTTCTTTGTTTCTGTCTGGGTAGCAACGATGACTATGTCTCTCCGTGTGTTGTCATGTTTCATAATATGACTCTTCCCTGATCTATATCTATTACTGTTACAATCTATTGTAACCCTTGGTTGGTAGGATATGTTCTTGTTGTTCCCTCCTGATCTTACTTTGTTCACGTCCATCCTCCATCCATTGTCAGTTTTTATTCGACACCTTTGTTTATCACCTACATTTATGTTGTTTATTTCCAATATCCTTCCTTTCTTAATTTCTGCCACAACATTCCTCACAGCTAATCGTTCCTCTTCTTTGCAAGCTACCCCAGTGTCCTGATCCATAGTTGCTGTTGAAACTTGTGAGTGTCCTCTTTCTGTTATTAAATGCCCGATGGTATCTCTGTTTATGCTGATATTTGTTACATTTCCATTTCTCCCTTTCGTATTCTGTACAGATGTTTCACCTCTCATGTGTGTGTTGTTTGTTCCTGTCTACAACTGGACCATCATAATTCATCTTCCTATTTCTGTATTCATGACATGTTTGTTGTTGTCTTTTCTTGTCAAACCAACTTGCACGATCGTGTACTCTGGTCCATTGTCTATGGTATGGTTGGTGGTTATACCTAACATGTGCCCTTCCTATCATGTTCACTTGTGGTTGTCTTCCACTTGTATCACCATATCATTTATCCGTCTTGTCATGTGGTTGTACTATGATTTTCCATACATCTTTTCTTTTCCTGTCATTTTCATTTCGCCAACTTCGGCAACGTGGCGGTGTTTGATGTTGTTGTCTCTTTAATGCCCTTGTTCCTGTAATGTTATTCTGTTTCGCTGTCCTTTCTTTCCTTCTGTTGATGCTATGCCAATGGTTTGCTGTACTGGCTGTATCGCTATTATTGTATCTATTTGCATTGTTCTTCTTGTGGTTGAGACCTTTCATTCATCCTACTCACATCGGTCTCGATTAGTGAGCGGGTCTGTCTTTTCCCTGCATGTAAGTATTTGCGTTTCGGACTCTGCCATGAATGTTTATGGCGTCCGGGGTATGTCTGCAAATGTTTTGAGTTTGTGTGCAATTACATTGAGCACAGTCACCGGAAAAGGTGGCTGTGTGTCTAGTGTGTGCCGTTGAAGGTCTCAACCCGTCTCGATGGTCGTTGAGGATCTTGTTGCCTAAACCTACATGCGTAGGACTTGTGACCGATCTGATTGTACACGTAACACACCGACGCTCTGGGTTCCTCAAGTCTTGATGTAACATAAGTGTGCCTTCCTCTTCCTTGTTTAGACATTTGTCTCCGTTGACACTCCTCTCTTTCTTCCTGCACCTCCACTCTTCCCAGTCTGAGGTCTAACCGTCTCCTAACATGTTCCTCCGCTAGGGCTGAAGCTATAGGTTGTGTCAAGTTCTGCGGATCTTTCCGAAGTAGGTGTAGCTTTATCGGCGTTCCGTTGTCCGTCGATAAATATTCCCACTAAATGCTTTTCCACCTCCTGCTGGTTAATATCCTGTCCCATGAAAGCTTCCTTAGCAAGGTTCAACAACCTACCGCTGAACATTTGGATGGATTCCTGCGGTTATTGATGTATCCTACGAAGAAGTGTAAACGCATAGGAACTATCTGTGATTTCCGATTAACACATGATAAGTTCTTTTTTCAGTTCTTTCCATGTCTCGTTTGGGAATACTTCCATCCTTCTCCTAATAAAGTCGGTTACCAATCTATTTGAGGACAAGTACGAAACATGTTTGAAGTCTACCTGTTGAGCATTTATGGAAGAACAATATCTTTGTATCAAAGGGAGACTACAATTAATTAGCGCCCCTTGCAGATTAAGTGAGTAGAGAGAAAACAAACGCACGAGAAAAATGAGCAAGGAGAAAACAGTACGGAACAAAAGCTCACTGAGTTGTTTACGTAGGAGAGGAGCGTGAGTTTTGTGATATGTGAGTTGGAAGCGATGGAGCAATCGTATTGATTGAAAACAAAAACGGATAACGGGATGATGATGTGAAGGACAAAAGAAATTAGTCCTGGTCGAGAAGTTAACGAGGCAAGTCGTGTGTTGCCAGGCTCTCAAGAAATGAAACCTGTGGGGGACAGGAGTTTTCACAGATGAAGTAGCTAGATTTAGCAGGATTAGCGGTAGAAATTCTGGAGACTAGCATAAACTGTGTTCATTGAATTGTGTTAAACGTAGGATTAGCACATAGGAGTGATTTAGTAGGAAATGTGATAGGTACTTGGATTCATTTTGACACGGTAAGAAAGACTCTTGCTATTTTTTATAGACTATCAGTCAAATTTTAACCAGAGGTTAATGATGCTCACGTTTAAAGGGGGGTACTTCAAGAACTAACATTGAACCAAGTACGACTGAAGAAAGTATAAAGTGTGGATAACCATTATTATTAACTGATAGCCAGGATGGGCTGTCATATACTAAACCAAGAGTACGACTATATATATATGGTGGATAACATAACTTATTATTAGCTGATAGCCAAGGTGGGCTGTTGTACAAAAAAGATGAGGTATTGTCTTTAAACAAGAACAAATGAACCAGGGTTTCTGCAGCGCAGACATCTTTGAGATAAGATATGCTCTCTCATTGAACAGTAGGTCAGAGGAAAGAAGAGGTAATGGTGAAGTTGATAATTATGAGACAACTTGGTGCTTTCTCATTTGGCAGTAAGTATGAGGACGCCACAACAGATGTACCTGATATGAGTTGATTTTATATGAACCATGTATAGATGTTGATGTATTTTATATGAGTTAGGTCTGACAGGGCAGATACAACAGATAAGGTGGAGGAATAAGTACCTTTTGGAACAAGTTGAATTGTGGGCTGGATAAATGAACATAAAATGGAGTTTTGAACCATACACCTTATTGGAAAATGTCGGAACTTTAATTTTGTAAATAAATTTGTTATAAAATTGAAACTACCACACAAGTTGACTTGATTTATAGAAGGTTATGGAGTAAGGTAAGAAATTAGGAGTAATAGCACAAAAATCAATATCTTGGTATGCCACAATACGATCTAGTCGCTACAAAACAACAAGGAGGGAAGAACGTGATCTGGGTTGATAACAGAAAACCATAACTCATCCAAGAATCATCACCTCTGGCGGTATGGGCCAGTAAAGAGATTATCTTACTTGGAAGATAAGGAAAAGGGAAAAGTTGACAACGTGATACTGTCAAAACTAAGCCTGCCTCTGTCACCTAGTTTAATACTAAAGGAAGACCCTACGCTGTCACATCATTGCTAACTGGTGCCTTTGAACCAGTTCACGGTTCACCACCACCGACACTGTCACATCATATTCGGCTGCTGTTGCTGCATGATGACAGCCCCTACAGAGTGATAGTATTGGAGGAAACACCTGTACAAGATGTATTGTTAATATCCTGGCTAACCTGAAAACATAAATATGCAACCAAGTTCTAAAAAAAAAAAAATTATACTAAACACGACCCCAAAATATATGCGAAAAGAAATATTGGCAACACTGACAAAATATAACAAAATGTAAACAATTACAATTACTGTTTAACTATGGCTAACTACTAACGTGTGTGTGTTCTAACTAATCTAACTATAATGTTTGCGTTATTAACTAAATCTGTCTTGCTTGACTGGGTAGACTGACACTTCGTGCATGATCGCGACCATTTTAACACTTCTACGGTTACCGCGACCGCTTAATGTTTTTCTTGGCTCGTGCACTTTCTACGTTGGGCATGCCAGCACGAGACCGTGTTGATGTCTTGGTGGCTATCCCTAGTGGTCATCGGGTAATAAAATGTCAAATTCGTTGACACAGGAGTCCTTGATACAGTGACGCAGTATTACAGTTGACACGTTTACCTCTAGTTTGACAATAATCTTGACTGCATTAATCTGTTTCCTCTCATTTGACGATACTCCTGACCGATTGCATCTGTTACCTCTGGTTTGACTATAGTATTTTTTTTCCCTAACCAGCGGCACTCGAGCTTTCCAGCTCTTTTGGCCCAATGACATGTCATTGCGAGGCTGGGGGGTCAGTGGACTTTCCTTCCAACCCGGTCAGGAGCTTCGCTCCTTCCCATCCACCCGGTATTTATGTGCAGGAGCCGTTCAGGTTATTCAGTCAAATTCCCGGTCGTAAACATTCCTTCAAACGCCGACGCCCGGGTTTGAACGATGAAAACCTGGTCGCCAGTACAACGCCATAGCCATTACACCAGCGCGGCTACCGACTATAGTCTTGACCGATTTCATCTGTTACCTCTGGTTTAACTATAATCTTGACTGCATTCAAACGAGTACTCGTACACACCCTCCCATTGCGGGACTGGTCACAAGGCACCAATAACCAGCTGTTGTGTGCCTAACATTACGACCTCAGAACGAATGTTGACAAATGGTGGTTGGTGAATCATAACGAGTGGTGAAAACAATTGAAATGGCAACAGCGGTGAAGCAAACAAAGTAGTCAAGTTAATTTACATGATGTACAAGGCACCAAAACCTGCTGTGCATGTATGTAACATTTACGTGGAAATAAACTGCCTCGTTGAGATCAATGGAAATCATGGTATCTATACTCCAATAAACCGTTTCATTTTTAGTGAATAGCTCCAACAATAAGTCTGCAATACTTTAAATTAAAATTTTGTCTTGAAGAAACAATCAAAATCTTACATTTTAAGGTTATTTTTAACAAAATGATGAGTTAAATCCGTTTCCGGAATGAAACTGGGTTCTACAATCAAAACTTACAGTTTATTCATATATCACTGTCACTCACTTTGTGTTGCACATTTCACCGACTTTTCTTCGTTGAGTGTTACTATTTTCGGGCGAGTACATATAAGTTAAACAATACAATTAATGTCTAACTTTCAACCGACGTGCAAACGGCGAGAATTAAAGAGTTTGGTTATTGTTTTGCATTTATCAGAAGCAATGAAACAAAGCATAACATTTATTTCATTCCTTTATTTAACAGTAACACCAAGAGTGCAAGCCCACATTGAAAGACGTATGAAGATTTAGGCAAATAAAAGACATGATTCTCGTACAACACATGCACTCAGTGAACAAGAACAGTACTTCTCCAGTAAAGCCTACATGTTTTGTTCATAAAACAACAACTCTAAACATTTATCTTACAATTATGCTTCCTTATTTTGACTGGACTCACTTAACTCACTTAATTCGGTGGACAGCGCTCTGACATTACACTGATTACTTACGTTTTGTACAGGTTAATTCCTCATATCCACTTTCACACCCAAAGGTACAAGTTCCATTAACTGGGCTACAGTAAGATCCAAGACTGCCATTTGACCCCACACAAAAATGGCTACAAGATGATTTACATCCTGGACCATATTTTCCCGCGTCACAAGCTTAAGAACAAATAAATGTAACTGTGTGAACTTGATGTATAGATTGTCTACCAAATTGTTTTAATTGTAGATGTTATGATTTACATTTTTAAAAAAACTAATTCAATCGGACATTTATAAAATAGCACTCGCTTGAATCACCTTGCAACAAGGTTTTCAATCTTCTTTGTTTTCTTGACGACTATCAAGCACTGTTCTCCTGTTATTGTTGTTATTTTAATTGTATTGTCTGCACTGCCTTCACAGAGAGTTAACTGCACTCCACTTTGTTCATAATTACACAACTGGTTATTCACTCCTGGTTTTACCCATCATGGAAACCTGAGGTTACGAAAGTAAACATTCTGTTGCACATAAACGTTCTGTCCTCACATACTGTTGATTCTACAACTACGCATGTTGCTGAGAACTTGTGTCCCAATTTCGCTACGATTGTAATTTTATCTGGTTATTTTAAAAAGCGTTCAGCCAAAACTAATCTGGATTCAGATGGCGATCTTAGCTTAGTCATCATGATCTGGTGTGATGACGCGGAGTGCACCACAAGAACTGGTCAATTCTGAGATATTCTAATAGTTTTGAGGATGCGCTCTATCCAGGTATGTCTACTACCATTTCCCAGTTGTTATCATCATCAGGAATACTCGAGAACCTTGAGATTCTGGGGTTGGCTTATAATAGTATAATTAATAATTTAATTAATACAACACTATAGATGCAGGAAAAAATAAATAGAGACGAAAACTGGAGATAGAAAAGAAAATGATGAACACAAGATGGAAAGGCCTTGACCTGATGGCGCGAGACACGAAGACTTGGTAAACGTTTGTGGAAGGCCTTTGTTCCTTCAGAAGATGAAATATGATGACAGATATGTTGACATAACACAGATATTTAGAATGAAGAAATATGCATTGTTATCTTGTCTTGTTTCTGCCCTGAAATAGTTTATATGATACCGTAATCAAAACATAACACCTGGAATTATCAGACAAAAGACTGCTGTAAACGACGGAAGAAGAGGATTGCAGAATTGTATGACGTAGCTTCTGTGGGTATCCCACGTGGCCGGGCTGGTAGTAATGATGTCTCATTTGGAAAATTCTGTGAAGTGCTGACTAAAACGGAACGTAGGAAGCTGGGATGGGCCATGTCACAGAGGGTTTTATAATCAATAAATTTTCTATTTTCCTTTCTTTCTCTACCCGTGTACTCTACCTTATTATCACTCTTTTATCCTTTTTGTATTTTTTCGCATTCGTTCGTTTGCGACTTAAACATTACTATTTTCCCATTCAAACTTTCGCCGAGTGTCTGTTCTCATTTAGAAACGCACTAGTGATGTTATTACGTAGATGCCAGGCTCGGGAGGTTATTGCGTTGTAGACGTAAACTGTGAATATTCGTATTCGCCAGACTTATAGGCTACATATCGTCTGCATTTTCACCTGCCACAACGAGTTGCATCGGCTGAGTGCTCAGGTGAAGCGCGATTACCGACATCTCCAAGACGCAGTTTGAGACATTTGTCTGGAAATCCCATCTGACACGGCACTCACTGTTGGCCCTGGTCAGCGTGAGGTGTGAAGACGAGAAGTGTCAGTTATCACAAACGTCTAGTAATGGGAAGTGTTAAATGTAAGGTGTTTAAGACGGAAAGGGGAGATTTTTCGTTTTGCGAAATAGGTTGAGACCCTTTGTCTGGTTTAAAATATTAACCAGAGTTTTGAAACTAGATTTTCATTCTTACTCCTAAATCTGCAGTAGACAGATCGCCAGGCTAGAAAAAGATCTTGCGTATTGAAAAGTCTTTAGTTTCTGGGCAACATTTTGCCGAGTTCTAGACTACCATAATATTGAATGATTCTAGTTCGTGGTATTAATCTGTAGTTCTGTGCGGAGGTAAATATTATATATTAGATATCTAGTAATTTTGTGAAGTGTTTAAAGTGTTAAATCGCTTATTTCCCTAGTTAGATTTTTGTGCAGATTAATTAAAATATAGTCTGTATTATTTTCTAGTGACGTGTTTCAGTGGAAAGCAGAATAAAGTATAATTTCTAGCTTAAAACCAGGTAGCTATCAGGAATTAAATTTAACTGCTAAATAATCAGACGAGAATAATTTTTCTAAACTAACTTATAAATGCTAGATGCCTCATGAGTGTTGACGGAATACGTAGGTATTCCTAATTCATGATGATTGATTTTTATATAACTTATTTCACGGGAAAGTTTAAATGATAAGTCAAGCTGTACGCTTGCAATTTAAAAATGTAAGTTATAACGAGTACCTATTATGTATAATTATTTTATTTGTGTTTTTCCTTTATTCAGTGAATACTGGTGTTAACCCAAAAATTTGCCAGAATCTTTAAGTTACTGATAGGGAGTGATAGTATTGCTAATCATATTTCCCTTAAAATAGAGCAGAGATATCAAGTCTGTCCATACCTTAAAAAGGGGGAAAAATTAGACCTAATCATATGTATCCTTGATTCCTTGGGGCTATCACTTTCTTCTAACAGGACTGTGGGCATACCTTGAGGGATAAGATCATACTGTGGGTCTATCATTTTTGTAGCATTTGTATTGACTTTATGACTATTTGTATATGCTTTGATGTAATTTCTATGTGTTGTGGTGAAATTTTAGATGATAATTAAAATTTCTCTTGAAATTAATCAGCGCGTTGTTCAGCTCGTTCCAAAATATCTATTTAATCATTTGCTATAGGTTTCCCACGTCTGTACGTCTAACTGTCATCTTGTATGTGCGTGCACGTGAGTGGATAGAAATATATATGATATATATATGTGTTTAGACTGTCTGACTCCTCTAAAATCTGTCGTAGAAGATAGGTGAAAGAGAGAAGATTTCTCGATTTCAGAGACAGCCTCTATCACAGTCTACCATCTCACTCGTGGAAATCTATTGCTATTACTATCTCTCACTATGACTATCACTTTTTCAAATCTATTCAGAAGGGACCAACCCAAGTCTTAATTCTCCTATCAAAAATCTACGACAAATGTGGTCTCGTCCGAAGGATTTTTGAACTTAGAATAGGAAGACGAGTACGACAAATGGTCGCTCGTTTCCGGGAATTGAACTGAAAATCCTGAGCAAGGACGACAAATGTGGTCTCGTCCGAAGGATTTTTTATTTTGAACTTTGAATAGGAAGACGAGACGACAATATCAGCTCGTGTGTAAAATTTTCTTTATTCTGATATAGAGTAAGAGTGTGATTGTCTCGTGGTTTTGTGTATCTTTAAAAAATTTATCCCCTAGACGAAACGATCTGTTTATGGGCGTGCTGACCACACAATTAATAATTGTTTCTCCACAGCATTTTGAGCATTATACATTTGAGTTACAGGTTGATTTTGTCGGAATGTATGTTAATTACTGATTTTGAAATACAAAAGGCTGGTAAAGTTTATGAGTGTATAACATTCACAGGGTTTTGAAGAAGTAGGTGTTTGAGCTAAGCTAAGGAGTGCGTTCAGACAATTACGTCCTGTAAATTGCCTCCCTTACCCTAACTGTCTTCAGGGGTGAACTTATAGTGGATTTTAAAATTTTGGGGATTTTTTTTCCTTAAATGTTTTTGCAATAATTATTTTGTTTCCACTGTAGCAACTTATTTTCAGTGAGTAATCTTAACTACCATTTAGTTGGCGTAGTCGTCTGCATTAGGTGCTTTATTGCCGATTAATAGCAGCGATAGTTAGATACTATATTTTTGGAGGAGGTATCCCAGGTTAAAGTATATAATCTTTTCTTTTGGTATTTTCTCGTAAGTGGTAGGAACCAGTGTATCCTTTTCTTATCTCTTTCTCGTCTATGAGGCAGCCACTGATTTACTATGGCAGAAAGGGCGAAGCTTAGGCAACTCCTCAGGGACGAGGCAAGAGAAGAAGGTTTGGAAGGAGAAGAAGCGAAAGCTTTTGTCAGAGACGAACTTGAGAGATATGACGCGGAGAGTAAAGCAGCTGAAGCTAAAGAGGAAAAAGAAGAAGCTAGGAGGAAGGAAGAAGCAGCCGAAGCTTTACAGCAGAAGAAGATGGATGAGGAAATGGAAATTCGCAGGATGCAGCATGAGGAAAGAGAGAAGGAGAAGGAGAGACAGCATGAGAAGGAGAGGGAGGAGAGACCGCAGGAGAAGGAGAGGGAGGAGAGACAGCATGAGCTGGCGCTCAAAGCTCTAGAAGTCCAAAGACGTGGTGCTGCCTCTACCTCCATCAATGGAGAGTCTTCTCCTCATTCTTCCTTAACTGATCCTCCTAGCACTCAATCTACTCACCTCACTGCTGTCTTTTGCGCTAGAATCTTTCCCTTGTCCTAATGAGAAGATTGACACGTATCTAGAAAAATATGAGAAAATTGCAACTCTGTACGGTTTAGAGAGGTCGCGTTGGAATATGAAGCTTTCCCAGGCTTTAAAAAGTTCGGCGTATGATGTTTACGCCAAACTGGAAAGCAGCGAAAAAGACAACTATGATGTGTTGAAGAAAGCGTTACTGGGGCGCTTTGAAATGAATGCTCGCAAATTTTTGCAACTGTTTTGCAACAGCAGGAAGGAGAGCTCTGAAACTTTCCAGCAGTTCTCGTCTCGGTTGAAGGGATACTTGACAAAGTGCCTTGAGCTTTCACAGCTCCCCTCTACCTATGAAGGTCTGGAGGAATTTGTTATAACAGAACAAATAAAGAACACTTTGTCTGCTGATACCCGGAGATTTCTAGCTGAGCAGTTTGCAGAAAAGCTTGAAGACATCTTAGAAAAGTCTGAGCGATATCACAATGCGCTGGCTGAACTACCGGCCACAAAATGTAAACCGACAGAAGAGCATTTTCGGAAAAATAATCTAGACCAATCTTCTCATGCTTCTAGAGACAGGAGAGACCGTCCAGTTTGGTGGAGTTCGTAAGGGTGATGCACCTACAGCGCTTTCCATCGCATTGTTGGAGATCCACTCCGATTTTGTCAGAGGCGTGATCAAAGCGGCTGTTCTAGATGACCTATCCTACCCAGTCATACTTGCCGATAGATACGTGTCTATTGGGAAACTGGAAGAGCCGATTGTGGCAGCAGTAACTACAAGAGGGCAAATCAAGAAGGAACGGGAGCCAGTGCCTAATTTGTTACCTATGGAACTTAAAGAAGCGCAACAAAAGGACCCTACTTTGGCACCCTGCTTTAGGAAACTGTTCATGGCTAAGGAACCCAGACAGCACGGGGACATTTTTTCTAAGGATGGCGTACTTTATCGCAGAACGGGCAGGCCTGACCAAGGTTACAACCAGCTCCTAGTACCGAAACAGTGCAGAAGCCAAATCCTAGAAATGGGGCACTCTCTTCCCTTCAGCGGGCATATGGGACAGAACGCCACAAACCAACGGATAACCACTCATTATTGGTGGCCAGGAGTAAATACTGATATTATCAGGTATGTAAAATCCTGTGCCCAGTGCCAACGTGTGCCAACCAAGCAACGGGCCATCCCCCCAGTCTCTTTGGGTGAAATGCCAATAGTGGGAACACCATTCGAACGGGTTGTGATCGACATTTTAGTGCCTTTCGAAAGGACTAAAAGAAGGAACAGGTTTATCCTGACCTTAATCGACACATGCACTTTATGGGCAGAAGCTATACCGCTAACATGCGCAGATGCCAAGCATGTCGCAGAAGCCCTAGTTTAGATTTTCACTCGGTTGGGATTCCCGCAGCAAGTGTTGACGGATAACGGATCTCCATACCGGAACCTGTTGATGGATGAGATCGTGAAGATCTTGAGAACCCAACTCATCTACACAAAGCCTTATACTCCGGCCGGAAATGTGCTCGTGGAACGTGTTAATGGAAACCTCAGCATGATGTTAAGTAAACTGACACAAGTGAAACCTGAAGATTGTGATCTTTGTATTCCTGCAGCTTTATTTGGCTACAGAGAATCTCCTCATACTTCCACAGGATTTCCGCCAGCTACGCTTTTATTCGGCAGACCTATCAAGGGGCCGCTTGAAGCCTTACTTTGGTCGCTGACAGACCAGAAGGCAGATGAGACAGTTGTCTCAGCCAGTAAATACGTATCGAATTTAAAGGAAATGTTGAAACTACGATGGGACCTAGCAACGACTAACTTTAAGCGAGCACGCACAAAGCACGCTAACCGATACAGGAAAGTCGCGAAAGAGAGAGAACTGGAAGCAGGAGAGAAAGTTTTGGTGTTACTCCCTACCGGAAACAACCAACTGAAGATCGGATGGCAAGGGCCATTTACCGTTCTGAAAAAGATTTCTAAAGCTAACTACCAGATCTCTATTCAAGAAAAGGAGAAGGATTTCCATTTAAATCTGTTAAAGAGATACTTGGAAAGACCAGTGCCGACCTCCGAACATCTCCTGACGATCGCCAAAATTGACGAAGATGACGTTAGTGGCATGGAAATTCCACTGCAATCACACGACATCTTTCAAAAATTTTAAAAGCGGCGACGCTCTTTTAAGCGCGCATGGGAGACATTCAAGAGAAAGGAAACTTTGGGAGTAGACTTGAGTAGGAATTGGACAGAGATGGAGGTGGAGATGAGAGGGAAGAAGACAGACACCCTGAAGCTACGGATATGGGAAATTTATTTCCATAACGTAGACATGGAGTGCTGCCATATCTTAAAGGGGGGACGTTCTGTCACAGAGGGTTTTATGATCAATAAATTTTCTATTTTCCTTTCTTTCTCTACCTGTGTCCTCTACCGTATTATCACTCTTTTATCCTTTTTGTATTTTTTCGCATTCGTTCGTTTGCGACTTAAACATTACTATTTTCCCATTCAAACTTTCGCCGAGTGTCTGTTCTCATTTAGAAACGTACTAGTGATGTTATTACGTAGATGCCAAGCTCGGGAAGTTATTGCGTTGTAGACGTAAACTGTGAATATTAGTTGCATCGGCTGAGCGCTCAGGTGAGGCGCGATAACCGACATCTCCAAGACGCAGTTTGAGACATTTGTATGGAAATCCCATCTGACACGGCACTCACTGTTGGCCCTGGTCAGCGTGAGGTGTGAAGACGAGAAGTGTCAGTTATGGCAAACGTCTAGTAATGGGAAGTGTTAAATGTAAGGTGTTTAAGACGGAAAGGGGAGATTATTTCGTTTTGCGAAATACGTTGGGACCCTTTGTCGGGTTTAAAATATTAACTAGAGTTTTGAAACTAGATTTTCATTCTTACTCCTAAATCTGCAGTAGACAGATCGCCAGGCTAGAAAAATATCTTGCGTATTGAAAAGTCTTTAGTTTCTGGGCAACATTTTGCCGAGTTCTAGACTACCATAATATTGAATGATTCTAGTTCGTGGTATTAATCTGTAGTTCTGTGCGGAGGTAAATATTATATATTAGATATCTAGTAATTTTGTGAAGTGTTTAAAGTGTTAAATCGCTTATTTCCCTAGTTAGATTTTTGTGCAGATTAATTAAAATATAGTCTGTATTATTTTCTAGTGACGTGTTTCAGTGGAAAGCAGAATAAAGTATAATTTCTAGCTTAAAACCAGGTAGCTATCAGGAATGAAATTTAACTGCTAAATAATCAGACGATAATAATTTTTCTAAACTAACTGATAAATGCTAGATGCCTCATGAGTGTTGACGGAATACGTAGGTATTCCTAATTCATGATGATTGATTTTTATATAACTTATTTCACGGGAAGGTTTAAATGATAAGTCAAGCTGTACGCTTGCAGTTTAAAAATGTAAGTTATAACGAGTACCTAGTATGTATAATTATTTTATATGTGTTTTTCCTTTATTCAGTGAATACTGGTGTTAACCCAAAACTTTGCCAGCGTTAAGTACTGATGAGTGATATCTGTGAAGAACTAAAACATATTCCTTAAAAGCATTGGTGCAGAATCTTTACAATTTATTTAAAGGGTAAATGAAGTAACAGGCCTATCGCGCCATATTTAATTCTTCATGAGAAACAACTCAAGTACATTTTTAGCCTGTGTGGCAAGTAACATATTAACGTCAGTAACATTCCGACGGAGTTTTGACTAGTGGTGTGGTGACCAAATATAGTCCTTTCCTGAAAGTAGACACCGATCTGACATTCCTCAATTCTAGAAACCTAAGCTATTGACACTGTGCTCGTTGTTAATGTTCGTGCCTGGACAATTTTAATGTGACCTAAATAGCATCCGAAAAAATAAGAACACCCAAGGAATCGTTCCCTGAAGCAGAGAAATCATCCCGTCTTTTTTGGAACTGGGGATTTCTTGGTCAAAGACTGCCTTTGACGATTCTGTATGTGAATGTCCTAAAAATTGTGTTTCCAGAAGTGGCTATCAAAGCTGTGAGTATGAACAAATGCACGTGATCACTGCTGACTGAATAGAGTGAATGCAGGACGGAGTGTTTTCTTTATTGTTGTAATTTGGCACCCATTTTGCTGTCTTAACTTTCTGTATGCAAGTATTGCTAATCATATTTCCCTTAAAATAGAGCAGAGATATCAAGTCTGTCCATACCTTAAAAAGGGGGAAAAATTTGACCTAATCATATGTATCCTTGATTCCTTGGGGCTATCACTTTCTTCTAACAGGACTGTGGGCATACCTTGAGGGATAAGATCATACTGTGGGTCTATCATTTTTGTAGCATTTGTATTGACTTTATGACTATTTGTATATGCTTTGATGTAATTTCTATGTGTTGTGATGAAATTTTAGATGATAATTAAAATTTCTCTTGAAATTAATCAGCGCGTTGTTCAGCTCGTTCCAAAATATCTATTTAATCATTTGCTATAGGTTTCCCACGTCTGTACGTCTAACTGTCGTCTTGTATGTGCGTGCACGTGAGTGGATAGAAATATATATGATATATATATATGTGTTTAGACTGTCTGACTCCTCTAAAATCTGTCGTAGAAGATAGGTGAAAGAGAGAAGATTTCTCGATTTCAGAGACAGCCTCTATCACAGTCTACCATCTCACTCGTGGAAATCTATTGCTATTACTATCTCTCACTACGACTATCACTTTTTCAAATCTATTCAGAAGGGACCAACCCAAGTCTTAATTCTCCTATTAAAAATCTAAGACAAATGTGGACTCGTCCGAAGGATTTTTGAACTTAGAATAGAAAGACGAGTACGACAAATGGTCGCTCGTTTCCGGGAATTGAACTGAAAATCCTGAGCAAGGACGACAAATGTGGTCTCGTCCGAAGGATTTTTTATTTTGAACTTTGAATAGAGGAAGACGAGACGACAATATCAGCTCGTGTGTAAAATTTTCTTTATTCTGATATAGAGTAAGAGTGTGATTGTCTCGTGGTTTTGTGTATCTTTAAAAAATTTATCCCCTAGACGAAACGATCTGTTTATGGGCGTGCTGACCACACAATTAATAATTGTTTCTCCACAGCATTTTGAGCATTATACATTTGAGTTACAGGTTGATTTTGTCGGAATATATGTTAATTACTGATTTTGTAATACAAAACGCTGGTAAAGTTTGTGAGTGTATAACATTCACAGGGTTTTGAAGAAGTAGGTGTTTGAGCTAAGCTAAGGAGTGCGTTCAGACAATTACGTCCTGTAAATTGCCTCCCTTACCCTAACTGTCTTCAGGGGTGAACTTATAGTGGATTTTAAAATTTTGGGGATTTTTTTTCCTTAAATGTTTTTGCAATAATTATTTTGTTTCCACTGTAGCAACTTATTTTCAGTTAGTAATCTTAACTACCATTTAGTTGGCGTAGTCGTCTGCATTAGGTGCTTTATTGCCGATTAATAGCAGCGATAGTTAGATACTATATTTTTGGAGGAGGTATCCCAGGTTAAAGTATATCATCTTTTCTTTTGGTATTTTCTCGTAAGTGGTAGGAACCAGTGTATCCTTTTCTTATCTCTTTCTCGTCTATGAGGCAGCCACTGATTTACTATGGCAGAAAGGGCGAAGCTTAGGCAACTCCTCAGGGACGAGGCAAGAGATGAATGTTTGGAAGGAGAAGAAGCGAAAGCTTTTGTCAGAGACGAACTTGAGAGATATGACGCGGAGAGTACAGCAGCTGAAGCTAAAGACGAAAAAAGAGGAAGCTAGGAGGAAGGAAGAAGCAGCCGAAGCTTTACCGCAGAAGAAGATGGATGAGGAAATGGAAATTCGCAGGATGCAGCATGAGGAAAGAGAGAAGGAGAAGGAGAGACAGCATGAGAAGAAGGGGGAGAAGAGACAGCAGGAGAAGGAGAGGGAGGAGAGACAGCATGAGCTGGCGCTCAAAGCTCTAGAAGTCCAAAGCCGTGGTGCTGCCTCTACCTCCATCAATGGAGAGTCTTCTCCTCATTCTTCCTTAACTGATCCTCCTAGCACTCAATCTACTCACCTCACTGCTGTCTTTTGCGCTAGAATCTTTCCCTTGTCCTAATGAGAAGATTGACACGTATCTAGAAAAATATGAGAAAATTGCAACTCTGTACGGTTTAGAGAGGTCGCGTTGGAATATGAAGCTTTCCCAGGCTTTAAAAAGTTCGGCGTATGATGTTTACGCCAAACTGGAAAGCAGCGAAAAAGACAACTATGATGTGTTGAAGAAAGCGTTACTGGGGCGCTTTGAAATGAATGCTCGCAAATTTTTGCAACTGTTTTGCAACAGCAGGAAGGAGAGCTCTGAAACTTTCCAGCAGTTCTCGTCTCGGTTGAAGGGATACTTGACAAAGTGCCTTGAGCTTTCACAGCTCCCCTCTACCTATGAAGATCTGGAGGAATTTGTTATAACAGAACAAATAAAGAACACTTTGTCTGCTGATACCCGGAGATTTCTAGCTGAACAGGGTGCAAAAAAGCTTGAAGACATCTTAGAAAAGTCTGAGCGATATCACAATGCGCTGGCTGAACTACCGGCCACAAAACGTAAACCGACAGAAGAGCATTTTCGGAAAAATAATCTAGACCAATCTTCTCATGCTTCTCATGCTTCTAATCAGAATAACCAGAGAGAAACTGGACCTCAAAACCCCCTCCTGAAAAATCCAAGTTCTACAAAAACAAGTACCCCAACCACAGTAAACAGTCTGATCAACCCGACCGCCCTACATGGCAGCGCAGCCAGAAAGAACAAGGTGGCAAAGGGAGAACCCCTGAGCACAGGACTAATGATCAGAGCGAGCACACCGAGCCTAAACGCATCCGATGCTTACTAACAGTTTCGCAAGGCGGAATTATTGACAGTGATTCCCAACCTGTTGGGGATACACCCTCAACGGGAGGTACTGTTACTTTGAACAGTTCTAAACTTTTTTGTTTATTTGACACGGGATTTCTTATGATTGCATTGTTGCCAGACACCTGGTTAAACCCGGTGAAGAGACAGGAGAGACCGTCCAATTTTGTGGAGTTCGTAAGGGTGATGCACCTACAGCGCTTCCCATCGCATTGGTGGAGATCCACTCCGATTTTGTCAGAGGCGTGATCAAAGCGGCTGTTCTAGATGACCTATCCTACCCAGTCATACTTGCCGATAGATACGTGTCTATTGGGAAACTGGAAGAGCCGATTGTGGCAGCAGTAACTACAAGAGGGCAAATCAAGAAGGAACGGGAGCCAGTGCCTAATTTGTTACCTATGGAACTTAAAGAAGCGCAACAAAAGGACCCTACTTTGGCACCCTGCTTTAGGAAACTGTTCATGGCTAAGGAACCCAGACAGCACGGGGACATTTTTTCTAAGGATGGCGTACTTTATCGCAGAACGGGCAGGCCTGACCAAGGTTACAACCAGCTCCTAGTACCGAAACAGTACAGAAGCCAAATCCTAGAAATGGGGCACTCTCTTCCCTTCAGCGGACATATGGGACAGAACGCCACAAACCAATGGATAACCACTCATTATTGGTGGCCAGGAGTAAATACTGATATTATCAGGTATGTAAAATCCTGTGCCCAGTGCCAACGTGTGCCACCCAAGCAACGGGCCATCCCCCCCAGTCTCTTTGGGTGAAATGCCAATAGTGGGAACACCATTCGAACTGGTTGTGATCGACATTTTAGGGCCTTTCGAAAGGACTAAAAGAAGGAACAGGTTTATCCTGACATTAGTCGACACATGCACTTTATGGGCAGAAGCTATACCGCTAACATGCGCAGATGCCAAGCATGTCGCAGAAGCCCTAGTTTAGATTTTCACTCGGTTGGGATTCCCGCAGCAAGTGTTGACGGATAACGGATCTCCATACCGGAACCTGTTGATGGATGAGATCGTGAAGATCTTGAGAACCCAATACATCTACACAAAGCCTTATACTCCGGCCGGAAATGTGCTCGTGGAACGTGTTAATGGAAACCTCAACATGATGTTAAGTAAACTGGCACAAGTGAAACCTGAAGATTGGGATCTTTGTATTCCTGCAGCTTTATTTGGCTACAGAGAATCTCCTCATACTTCCACAGGATTTCCGCCAGCTACGCTTTTATTCGGCAGACCTATCAAGGGGCCGCTTGAAGCCTTACTTTGGTCGCTGACAGAGCAGAAGGCACATGAGACAGTTGTCTCAGCCAGTAAATACGTATCGGATTTAAAGGAAAGGTTGAAACTAAGATGGGACCTAGCAACGACTAACTTTAAGCGAGCACGCACAAAGCACGCTAACCGATACAGGAAAGTCACGAAAGAGAGAGAACTGGAAGCAGGAGAGAAAGTTTTGGTGTTACTCCCTACCGGAAACAACCAACTGAAGATCGGATGGCAAGGGCCGTTTACCGTCCTGAAAAAGATTTCTAAGGCTAACTACCAGATCTCTATTCAAGGAAAGGAGAAGTTTTTCCATTTAAATCTGTTAAAGAGATACTTGGAAAGACCAGTGCCGACCTCCGAACATCTCCTGACGATCGCCAAAATTGACGAAGATGACGTTAGTGGCAGGGAAATTCCACTGCAATCACACGAAATCTTTCAAAAATGTCAAAAGCGACGACGCTCTTTTAAACGCGCATGGGAAAAATTCAAGAGAAAGGAAACTTTGGAAGTAGACTTGAGTAGGAATTGGATAGAGATGGAGGGGGAGATGAGAGGGAAGAAGACAGACACCCTGAAGCTACGGATATAGGAAATTTATTTCTATAACGTAGACATGGAGTGCTTCCATATCTTAAAGGGGGGACGTTCTGTCACAGAGGGTTTTATGATCAATAAATTTTCTATTTTCCTTTCTTTCCCTACCCGTGTCCTCTACCTTATTATCATTCTTTTATCCCTTTTGTATTTTTTTCGCATTCGTTCGTTTGCGACTTAAACATTACTATTTTCCCATTCAAACTTTCGCCGAGTGTCTTTTCTCATTTAGAAACGCACTAGTGATGTTATTACGTAGATGCCAGGCTCGGGAGGTTATTGAGTTGTAGACGTAAACTGTGAATATTCGCTTTCGCCAGACTTATAGGCGACATATCGTCTGCATTTTCACCTGCCACTACGAGTTGCATCAGCTGAGCGCTCAGGTGAGGCGCGATAACCGACATCTCCAAGACGCAGTTTGAGACATTTGTATGGAAATCCCATCTGACACGGCACTCACTGTTGGCCCTGGTCAGCGTGAGGTGTGAAGACGAGAAGTGTCAGTTATGGCAAACGTCTAGTAATGGGAAATGTTAAATGTAAGGTGTTTAAGACGGAAAGGGGAGATTATTTCGTTTTGCAAAATAAGTTGGGACCCTTTGTCGGGTTTAAGATATTAACCAGAGTTTTGAAACTAGATTTTCATTCTTACTCCTAAATCTGCAGTAGACAGATCGCCAGGCTAGAAAAATATCTTGCGTATTGAAAAGTCTTTAGTTTCTGGGCAACATTTTGCCGAGTTCTAGACTACCATAATATTGAATGATTCTAGTTCGTGGTATTAATCTGTAGTTCTGTGCGGAGGTAAATATTATATATTAGATATATAGTAATTGTGTGAAGTGTTTAAAGTGTTAAATCGCTTATTTCCCTAGTTAGATTTTTGTGCAGATTAATTAAAATATAGTCTGTATTATTTTCTAGTGACGTGTTTCAGTGGAAAGCAGAATAAAGTATAATTTCTAGCTTAAAACCAGGTAGCTATCAGGAATTAAATTTAACTGCTAAATAATCAGACGAGAATAATTTTTCTAAACTAACTTATAAATGCTAGATGCCTCATGAGTGTTGACGGAATACGTAGGTATTCCTAATTCATGATGATTGATTTTTATATAACTTATTTCACGGGAAAGTTTAAATGATAAGTCAAGCTGTACGCTTGCAGTTTAAAAATGTAAGTTATAACGAGTACCTAGTATGTATAATTATTTTATATGTGTTTTTCCTTTATTCAGTGAATACTGGGGTTAACCCAAAACTTTGCCAGCGTTAAGTACTGATGAGTGATATCTGTGAAGAACTAAAACATTTTCCTTAAAAGCCTTGGTGCAGAATCTTTACAAGTTATTTAAAGGGTAAATGAAGTAACAGGCCTATCGCGCCATATTTAATTCTTCCTGAGAAACAACTCAAGTACATTTTTAGCCTGTGTGGCAAGTAACATATTAACGTCAGTAACATTCCGACGGAGTTTTGACTAGTGGTGTGGTGACCAAATATAGTCCTTTCCTGAAAGTAGACACCGATCTGACATTCCTCAATTCTAGAAACCTAAGCTATTGACACTGTTCTCTTTGTTAATGTTCGTGGTTGGACAATTTTAATGTGACCTAAACAGCATCCGAAGAAATAAGAACACCCAAGGAATCGTTCCCTGAAGCAGAGAATTCATCCCGTCTTTTAGGAACTGGGGATTTCTTGGTCAAAGACTGCCTTTGACGATTCTGTATGTGAATGTCCTAAAAATTGTGTTTCCAGAAGTGGCTATCAAAGCTGTGAGTATGAACAAATGCACGTGATCACTGCTGACTGAATAGAGTGAATGCAGGACGGAGTGTTTTCTTTATTGTTGTAATTTGGCACCCATTTTGCTGTCTTAACTTTCTGTATGCAAGTATTGCTAATCATATTTCCCTTAAAATAGAACAGAGATATCAAGTCTGTCCATACCTTAAAAAGGGGGAAAAATTAGACCTAATCATATGTATCCTTGATTCCTTGGGGCTATCACTTTCTTCTAACAGGACTGTGGGCATACCTTGAGGGATAAGATCATACTGTGGGTCTATCATTTTTGTAGCATTTGTATTGACTTTATGACTATTTGTATATGCTTTGATGTAATTTCTATGTGTTGTGATGAAATTTTAGATGATAATTAAAATTTCTCTTGAAATTAATAAAGCGCGTTGGTCAGCTCGTTCCAAAATATCTATTTAATCATTTGCTATAGGTTTCCCACGTCTGTACGTCTAACTGTCGTCTTGTATGTGCGTGCATGTGAGTGGATAGAAATATATATGATATATATATATATATGTTTAGACTGTCTGACTCCTCTAAAATCTGTCGTAGAAGATAGGTGAAAGAGAGAGGATTTCTCGATTTCAGAGACAGCCTCTATCACAGTCTACCATCTCACTCGTGGAAATCTATTGCTATTACTATCTCTCACTATGACTATCACTTATTCAAATCTATTCAGAAGGGACCAACCCAAGTCTTAATTCTCCTATAAAAAATCTACGACAGGCCAAATAACCTGCAGCAGATTTGACATTACTTATACAGGAAAAAAACAATAATAAATATAAAAATTGTTTGTGATATATTTAAAAACCATCAGCACTAAGTACATAAGTCACAAACAATCAACTCTTTCAGCACGTGACTGTTTTATGTTGTCCATCAAAATTGTTGTTGATCTCTTCTACGTCTAAGGTGTTATCAGTTATTTCTTGTCGTTCTTCTTCCCCCCGTTTTTTGACGGTGTTTTCCTGTTGTTAGTATTACTTTTTTCATCACATGACTAGTGAAGTTCTGCCGTCTCCTCAACTTTATGATTATATTTTGTATGTCATCTATTATCAAACACTTTAAGATTAGTGAGATTATTATTCTGTCTCAACATAGGAATCAAAGTTAAAGGTAGTCCCATGGTAGATACTGCCACATTATAATAGATCCAGCTTTTTTATGGACTAAGTGTTGCGAACAAAATGTTTAATGGAATAAAGTATCTCCACTAATGTCGCAGGGTTCTTTACTAAATTTTAATGTCGAGAAGGTGGTGTGAAGTTTTCCGTGTTGTGTTCGTGAATGTTCTGTGGGGTTTCTCGTTATTTGTCTTGACTTGTTGGTGTGTTAGGAGGTGTTATGTGAAATTAAGCACTGCCCACAATAACACATCTGGAAAACCACATTTAAATAAAATGTTCTCGGACGCCTAGCATATACGGCTTCTACATATTTATTTACGTAATACGTGAAATTCCATTATACGACACACTCCAAAACAGATTACAATATATACGTCAATGTTAGCCAATATGAACACTTGGCCGTCAAAAATCCTGCTAGTGATTTCTAGTAAGAAATGTAATAAATTGTGTGCGGATAGCACACGTAAGTCAGTAATTGACTTGTAAATAACGAATTGGCTACCTTGAGCCTCTGTTCACGGGGAAATAGGCTCTCGTAGTTTATAAGACTGTCACCAGACTAGTCCCAAGCTATTAGAAACCGTAGTTTCTATGAAGATAATGTACTTCGTTTCTATATAACTGTTCTCTAACGAACGGCCACACTGCAATCAGCCATCCCTGAGTGAATTACACAGCTCCTACCTTGAGCTTACATGAGTCTATTAAACTCCAATAGAATTCTCACTTTGAGATACACATAATCAAAAATTATCCAGATACATGAATAGAATGACACACACACACACACACACACACACACACACACACACACACACACACACACACACACACACACACACACACACACACACACACACACACACACACACACACACACACACACACACGCACGCACGCACGCACGCACGCACGCACGCACGCACGCACGCACGCACGCACGCACGCACGCACGTGTGCGTGCGTGTGCGTGCGTGCGTGTGCGTGCGTGCGTGTGTGTGCGCGTGTGCGCGTGTGCGCGCGTGTGTGTGTGTGTGTGTGCGTGCGTGCGTGCGTGCGTGCGTGTGTGTGTGTGTGTGTGTGTGTGTGTTTCTCGCTGTTTTCATGAAATGGTCTATTCTTAATTTTTTTTTTTTTTTTGCGTTATTTAATAATGAACAAAAACCTCGGTTAGTGGATGAAAGATGGGGGTTATGTTTATGTCTTCAATACTTGACAAGTTCTTGCTGGAACTATGAACAACTTATGTGCGTGTCTTTTATTCACATTTGTGTACCTATCTACAGTTACGTGTGACTTACACTGCAATAAACAGTCAAATATTGCAATTCAGTGTTGCTCAAACCTCGTACAGGTTAGTATAAAGTGCTCAGTCTTATTGCCTTGCATCACATTCTGCACAGTAAGGTTCTGATATAATCGAATATCCTTTTTCTAGTCTGTTTAAGTTTTGTATTGCTGAGAATGTTTGTGTGTTCTCGATACTTGACATGGCCTTGCTGGACTTTTAAACAATCTATTTTCGTGTCTTCCTTTCACATTTTGTGTACCGATCTACTGTGAATTGTTCTAATATACTGGTCACAAAAAGTAGGGGATATTTTAAGATGGTATGTATTATTTTACAAAAGAGTGGATTTCGTATTTTAGTGGTTGTACGGACATATCTAGCACGCTCTTCTCCACTCTCACGTGCAATATCATGTTGACCTGGTGACTCGTGATGAGTAAGCCAATCTCAAGAACAGAGGTGGGGCCCATCCGTAAAGTTCACACATTATTCTTTTTCACAAAAATGCGTGTATCTCGGGTTTGATGAACACTACTCACCATGGACAGGTATAAAAAGACTCTGCAACAGATAAAATTTCTTTTCTTCGTCATGGAACGTTTGACAGAACAGCAGAGATGGATAGGCATAAGCATGTTGCAAACCGGAAGTCAGCAAGTGGATGCTGCTCAGAACCTCAATGTTTCACAGTCAGTTGTCAGCAGACTGTGGAACAGGTATCAAAATTTCCGCACAGTGGCTGATCTGCCTCGGACTGGCCGCCCAATAGTCTCTACACGCCGCCAAGATCAACTTCTTGTTACTCAGGCCCTCAGAACTCGGACTCTAAATGCTACTCAACTTCAGCAACACCTTCAACAGACCACTGGGATCCGGGTCTCAACTCAGACAGTACGAAACCGTTTGCACCAAGTGCAACTGGCCTCACGCAGACCGTTTGTAGCTTTGCCCATGTCACCACAACACAGGCGAGCAAGAATGGATTGGTGCCAACGTCATCATCGGTGGACCAATCAACAGTGGGCATCAGTGATGTTTTCTGATGAGTCCCGTTTCGTTTTAGATTTTCATGATCGTCGAATACGTGTCTGGCGACGGCGAGGTAAGCATTACCAGCCTCCTGCAACTGTTGCACACAACCGTTATGGAGGTGGCAGTGTAATGGTGTGGGCAGGCATCTGTATGAATGACAGGACCGACCTTCACATATGCCAGGTTAATATCACAGGGCTCTACCACCGTGACAACATCATCGAGCCTATCGTTGTGCCATTTGCTCAACGGCACGGGCCAGATTTCATCTTCCAGGATGACAATGCACGTCCTCACCGTGCTCGGGTCGTCCAAGATCACCTTCAGATGCAGCATATCCGAACGTTACCGTGGCCGCCGATGTCCCCCGACATGTCTCCTATTGAGCATTTGTGGGACCTCCTGAATAGACGCGTCCAACAACGTCCAGCCGCTCCATAGACTCTTCAGCAGTTAGCCCAGGCCCTTCAGCAGGAGTGGCAGAGAATTCCTCAAGACAACATCAGAAGGCTTATTTGCAGTATGAGACGTCGTTGCAATGCATGTTTAGCGGCAAACGGGGGCCCTACACGTTTTTAGAAATATTGGAATATTTTTGTGAAAATGAAGTACCTACCCCGCCTTGGTTTCCAGAGCGACTAAAATCATGTGAGTAAAGCCATAACACTTCTTATACCGCAAATGTCTTGTTATGATGCTCAAGTTTACTTGTACGAAGGAATAAATGAACTAATTTGAAATATATTGTCTTTGGATAACTTTTAAATTCAATATCCCCTACTTTTTGTGACAGGTATATAAAGGTTTTACGTAAGCTTTTGATCTCAGTTCAGCATATATGTTTTGTTTGTGGTTGATATAACTTTCTGGGCTTTTTTATATGACTTTGCAGTTCTTGCTACGACAACATGTGAATGTACTCAAGTTATTAGAAACATCCTCTGGTATATAAATATGTATTAGCCAGAATGATCACCTGTACTAAATCAGCTCTACTACGTCCCAGCATGTTCCTTGCAGATTGAATGGGTGACAGTGACTCTCTTAAAATGTTCAGTGTCTGGAGACGGACGTGATAGACGATATCATGTTTTTTATTTAGCATCATCACAATCTCTTCTCACATTCCATATCATATGTACACACATATATTTATTTATTATCCTTGAACTCTTCAAGGTTCATAGTTCTTCAACAAATTTATGCAGAGTTTTCCTGTCCCCTGTCAAAAGCTCAGTGTTGTCACGACTGATTTATGTAAGCGTCTGTCTGAGATGAGATCCAAGTCTATGTGATGTCAGAGACAAGACAAAGGTCTGAGAGCGGTCTGAGATGACAGAAGAGAAATAGTGTTGATGGTGGTTAGGGTGACTTATAGTTATCGAGGGTGAGAACCTATACTGACTCTCCCCTCGGCATTCAGTGATCTTTTGGTTAACTACTGTCACCTTGCCTCTTGCTTGCTCTGCTAGGAGATAAGGTTTATTACACTACAGTGTATCCACATACAACAGTACGAGTACAAGGTAAAGAGTACAGGTACAGATAGGAAGGGAAATCTGATCCGTGAAGTAATTCTATATTTTTATTAACAACAGTCAAAAGAACTATGGTAAAATAAGCATGAATCTATCATCACAACCAAAATAAAACCTCAATATGATGTAGTAATCAAAGTACAAGTCACAAAAAAAAAAAAAACAAGACAGTTAGTATAAAGATTTGGTACACTCCAGAAAAAAAAGTAGGTTCCACACTCCCGCAATTATGGGGGAAGGTTAAACTAATAATCCTTTGCTGGAATTCCTGAAATAGAGAGTCCTATCTACACAATCTAATCTCGCTGACTTGTCCCTGTCAGCGACACTGCTAATAAATTCCACTAAATGTCCAGTCCACAGTTTTTTCTTAAATCTAAGCTCCACTCTATTCAATTGAGAGTACTCTACCCCACGTCCTTCTTTGTTGGCACGCGTGCGTTGATACTCCATTGGGATCACTGTTAGCCGTTGGAAATATGTTCACCCTCTCTTCTCCTGGGTAATGCCTGGATAATCCAAGGAATAAATGCTGCACCCGGCTGTAAATCCAGGTACTCGAGAGGTGCGACGGAAACAACTCACAATACGATAGAGGCTGATGAATAAATCCACTTTCTGTATTGGCCCTAATAAATAGTGAATGACATCACTTGTTGGAAAAGAAAACTGGTGCCTATGGGGCGGGCGCTCCTATTACTTGGTGGCGGACAAATTATTTATATTTTCCAAGCAAGGGCAATCACCAATGGGCCCGAAATAGGATGATATAGTAAACACTGCTATAGTTGGCATGCAACCCAGCTGTATATGTGTCGATTACTTCTATAGCCGTTTCCACGAAGGCAAAATCAGGGTGAGGACTCAGCGGAGTGCTGTAAAGAAAACATAATCAAACCCTATGATCAACTTGCAAAATCAAAACATAAACATTACAAAACGACACAACAGATAAACAGGATCGAAATAGGTACAGATAACACAGACCAATCCCACTCCCCCTTCCCGCTGGTCACTTTTGACCTCGTGGTTCCGCAGTTTCACTTGACTCTCTCCTGCTCACCCCCCGGTCAGCAGACTTCAAACAATAAGGGCTGGCCCGGCTGTAATTTTACCAACCATAGGTTACTAAACTTTTATGCAGGTTTACTCTGACTTATTACAGAAATCCCAAGCACATAGTTGTATATATTAATATATTATACTAAACTGGCTATAGCCAAGCATATTAAACTTTATGCAGGTTTACTCTGACTTATTACAAATCCCAAGCACAAATTTATACTAATTACCAAGCATTAAACGTGATAACCAAAACTGTTAGAATCTCCCATGTTATAATAAGCAGGCAAACTAGCGTTAAGTCTTCTAACTCCTCACAGCAGAAATTTTATGACTGAAGCAATGCGAGACAGACAAAACTGCATATACAAGTATTAGGTGAGAATTTCCCATAGGTGTTCAGCGTGGTTTGAACGCCTGCACAGGGGAGCAAAAAATAACACGTACTAGTTACAAAGAGACTTCTCTAGGAGATGCAACTTCAGGAAGATTAGCATAACATGTTGACTGTCCGACTTCCCTGGAATCGAAAACAGAGGACACCTGCCCGCTTGGAGCGATTATTTGCCGTATTTCTGGCGTAATAGTGGTCCCTGAAACATGGGACAGCGAAGGCCGTCTCCCGGTGTCAAAGAACCAGAACGTTTTTTACCGCAAGTGTATCTGCATGATATGATGCCATTCCACGGAGCTCTGAGATGTGGTCCGCGGGACGAAAGTGACACTCGAAGAAACACCGACGTGGGTGAAAGGTAATAGAATATGCAGGTGGACAGAGAATGCGTCTAAAACTTCCCAGGTCTCAAAGAAACAACACGGAGAGAAGAAACGTTTCAAAGATTACTCTGACCAACTTTAAAGACAAGGGGAGGGAACCTGTCCTCGTAAGAGTGACAGCGAGTACTCCCCCTTTCATCTACAGAAGAGAAATAAGCGAAAAGAAATGAGATTGGTGATAACAGTCAAGAAGAAATGAGGGGTAGGGGTTTAGCTCCACCCAGTACCAAACAAGTTATTACCCAATTTCGTCACAAGTGCCTGTCTATGTCTTCCTAATCAGTGTTGTCTGTCCATGTCTTCCTAATCAGTGTCTGTCAATGTCTTCCTACTCAGTGTTGTCTGTCCATGTCTTCCTACTCAGTGTTGTCTACCAATGGCTTCCTACTCAGTGGTGTCTGTCCATGTCTTCCTACTCAGTGTTGTCTACCAATGTCTTCCTACTCAGTGGTGTCTGTCCATGTCGTCCTACTCAGTGTTTGTCCATGTCTTCCAACTCAGTGTTGTCTGTCCATGTCTTCCTACTCAATGTATGTCCATGTCTTCCTACTCAGTGTTTTTCCATGTCTTCCTACTCAGTGTTGTCTGTCCATGTCTTCCTACTCAGTGTTTGTCCATGTCTTCCTACTCACTGTTGTCTGTCCATGTCTTCCTACTCAGTGTTGTCTGTCAATGTCTTCCTACTCAATGTATGTCCATGAGTTCCTACTCAGTGTTGTCTACCAATGGCTTCCTACTCAGTGGTGTCTGTCCATGTCTTCCTACTCAGTGTTGTCTACCAATGTCTTCCTACTCAGTGGTGTCTGTCCATGTCGTCCTACTCAGTGTTTGCCCATGTCTTCCAACTCAGTGTTGTCTGTTAATGTCTTCCTACTCAATGTATGTCCATGTCTTCCTACTCAGTGTTTTTCCATGTCTTCCTACTCAGTGTTGTCTGTCCATGTCTTCCTACTCAGTGTTTGTCCATGTCTTCCTACTCACTGTTGTCTGTCCATGTCTTCCTACTCAGTGTTGTCTGTCAATGTCTTCCTACTCAATGTATGTCCATGAGTTCCTACTCAGTGTTTGTCCATGTCTTCCTAATCAGTGTCATATTTCTCCACTTCTCCTCTCTATGGGTTCTTTTGTCTCACTCTACCTCTGTTACCCTGGTGTTTCCAGATTAAGACTTGCCTTGTAATGCTGTTAACAAATTTCTTCAGTGTGTGTCCCATCTATTGTCAGGATCTTCTTCTCACTTCTTGTTCCACTATCATCGGACATGTTATTTTCATTAGGTCCTCATTAGTGATCTTATCATACAACTTCAGTCCTTTTATTATACGCAGGAACCCATTTATGAATGGTCTGTGGCTCTTTGGATGTTGTTTTTGTTGTTTGGTGTTCTCCATGTTTCAGAGCCATACAATAAGACTGTTTTGACATTTGAACTAAAAATCCTAATTTTTGTATTGGTCTTGATTTCTTTTGATCTCCGTATACTTCACAATGCGAAGACAGCTCCTCCAGTCTTTTGTATTCTTATTTGTATATCCTTGTCTGTCCCTCCAACGGTGTCTATATAGCTCTCTGTCTACACTGTTAAATACCTTTTCATAGTTCATAAATCTAATGTAAAGAAGTGAGTAACTTTACAAACATTGTTCAACTGTTATTCGTAACGTGTCTATCTGGTGTGTACCGGATGTGTTGTCGAAATCCTGCGTTTTCCTTTCTCTGTTGTCTATGTACGGTTTTAATTTATTGTACGGTTTTAATTTATCAAAGATAATCCTATTTAATATTTGTCCTGGCACTGATAGTAACATTACTTTATGCAAATTGTGTACTCGTGTAAATCTCCCTTCTACAGTGAAAATATTATATTATTATACTATATAATATATAATTCTCTTAAAGTGTCATGTCCTGTCCCATAATATTTTTTTTTGCACTCTGTAAATTATATAAAATTGTGTGCTTTAGCCTTTGCACAAACTGTACAACGCTTAATATAGCGCGCATTTTTTTTTCCTATTAAAGTTGTAGTTGAGTTTTAAATAATAATTAGACAACACATAGTAACATGTCAAAACTTTACAACATATTTTATTGTTGTTATTTCTAATTTGTTGCTTAGTTGTTTCCCTTTGGTAGAACAAAAATTACGTACCTGAAAAAAAATCAGTATTAACTCTTTCCCATCAAAGTTGCAGTGTGATAATTACGTAAAAGTTCTGCGCTTATTTCAATCGCACACACACACACACACAAATATTATCAACGCCCTCATGACAAATTTGGGTCTATAAGACGGTCTGCATTTTGAATTACATCAAGATGTGCAAGAGAATCAAAACGTCACCGATTAAACTTTGAAGACGATAGATAAAGAAAGCCAACTGAAATATCAAAATATAACCTGGAACTCAACAATCCACTGAATGAGGTAGAAATACTTGACCGCACAGCGAAGATACATAGAGATTAGGAAATACCTCGATGTTTCTAAACTGTGCGAGATGCCACTCTTATTGTCACAGCTACATCACCAACATAAAATAAGTTTGAGGCGCAGATTTTCTAGCCTCCAAATCGTAAGATTCTTCTCGAGAGCAGCAATGAAGGAGGATATAATTGAAGCGATCCTCTGTCTTAGAATAAATTAAGCTTTAAAAGATTCCATTTTTTCAGGAGATGAAGCCAAGCTCTTAATGTCAACATTTAAACAAAATATAATCTTTCAGGTTTGTAGCTATTCTGAAAATTGTAGCTTTCAGCGTCATGTAACAAATGGTGGATGGTAAAGTTAAACACTTTTTTGTTATTTACGTTGCCAATTAATTACAAGTATACATCGCCAACATTCATGTGCAGGAATTATGTTAAAATCAAATAACAGGCGAGGTTACAGTATGGGTACTATGATGTAACTTAGTCACTGTGTATATACTAAATATATGATCATATATGATGCGATTAATAATTAATGGAGTCAGAGTGGGAAAAGTCTTGTCCGACTCTACCGCCCTGATTTTATTGATACATTTTTTAATAAAAACAAAAACCCCAAATTGTGCACCAGTGTGATGACAGATCAGTTTGTTCTACACTTAAAATAACAACACATTGGAGCACTGGTAATTTGTATATTAGAAATGTCTTTTTTTATGTCAAAGTTATTTAAAAACAAACCAGTGTCTTTCCACCATGTTTCAAAGTTATATAGAATATCTTATCTATAAAAAATAAAAAGTATATAATCAACCTTAAATCTTAAGACTTTTTACTAATATACATGTATTACGAGCTGGTAGATAATCTGGAAAAAACAGTGATGGAAGGCATGGTCCCTGGAAAAAGGGGAAGGGGTCGACCTAGACGACGGTGGACCCAGGACATCACAGAGAGTCTGAACTTGTCTTTGGCTGATGCAGGTCGACTTGCCCAGAATCGTGATGCGTTCAGAGCAGCTGTAATGGAGACAACGTTCTGGAAAGAATACGTCACATGATGATGAGATTATGGAAAAAAAGTGTATTTAAAAAACAATTACTTTTGGCTGCTGTAACTAGAGAAATTTGGTTCTGATGGCAGTACAAGCAAATTTAGCCATGACATTCACAAAAAATTCAAATGTTCCCACTTGAGTGACAACCATTATTCGGAAATAGATCTCAGTGATGCCTTTGCCTTTGAATCTGAAAGGCCCAAGTTTAGACTTGTGGAAAAAACAAGGAAGAAATCGGCGACCTGCAAGGTGGACAAGGAAGTGGATTGTAAGATGTAGCTTCAAGAATAGTCAAGAAATGAGGGGGATGATGTTGAGGATTGCTTCATGTCTGCAGCATGGCGCATTCCTCAAACGATTACATCTCCGCGACTGATGTCGATGATTGTTTCATGCTTACAGACATTTGGATTTGAGCTCGATCCGAATGACTGTATCATGGAACACCTCAAACGAATAGAGATATATCTCATCGACCGATGTCGATGATTGTTGCATGTGTGCAGGCATTTGAGTTTTGACCGACTCGGATTGCTGCACCATGGAACATCGCAATTGAATATATATTAACGACGTAGTATGCATATCACTATGCATGACGCGTATGTCTTTATAACATCATTCGACTTGTGGGTTTTGACCCGAACGGCAGTGTGTTTAGAAGTGTGGCCATTGCCACTTATATTGTGTGGTATAACCACTGGAAAGTGTGTGGCGTAGTCCACTTTTAAATTGTGTGGCTGGGAAGCCATTTGAGCAGTGTATTTCTTGAACCAAACGTAAGTCGTAGTAGGAATAACGCAGTTTGCATAATTATGGCAGATTAGCCTGGCGTGGTATGCCAAAGGAACATTGTGTTACTAGCAATAGCGTAAGACTAGTATAGATGGATATTGTACAGCTAGCGGCAAGCTTAAGCCTAGTGTAACGGATATTAAACGACTAGCAGTAGACGTAAGCCTAGCATAATAAGTGTATTGCTGACTAGCAGGATAGTTAAGTCTAGTTAGCCTCTGAATTTATGCCAAAGGACATTGGCCGTTAAAAAGGAACTGACCTCTAACCAGGACTCTAGATAGAGATTGTGAACATGTGCTTATGAAATAATGAGAACTCTTACAGATCGTACATGAATGTGATGTGACTTTTGTTCCCATGTAGTTGGTGTCTGCTCATGGTATGAAATAACTAATTAAATATTTTGAGTCGTCAAAATCACAGTGTTATCAATTATCGTATTCGGAGTTGAGTTAAATGCTATTCATCCTCAGCTGATCATGACCATTGATGATTAATGTCTTAACACGCTGCATCTTACACTGCCAATATAATTAATAAGACAAGAGACTAATACAGGTCAGTCAAGGGTCGAATTTAATATGAAACACATTCAGCACATAATGAATCACAATGGTTAAGCAGACATTATCGATACCAACGAACAGTATTACGGAATCCTACAAAAGTGATAAGAACCCGAGGGACTTTGATTCTATAAACTGAATACGAATATAATAACTTGGTCATCCTCAAATACTAGAAGTCATCGAAGCACCCAGAACATACTGGGATCCCGAGAAGTCCGTAACATTCTGGTGTCAGAAAGTGTCTGGATTTCGTGAATACTGGATTCCCCCCTTCAAGTATCGAATAAAGTCAAACTGATGATGAACGTTATGAAGGCAAAATCATTCTTTCAAGCCTAACCGGCAACTGAAATGCGCAGGACAGAAAGTGACGTCACTACATCGATGCCGTCAACTCTAGCAGACAACATTGCTTGAGAATCTGAAATTTTTCTTCCATCAAAGAGACTGAGTCACGCAGCTATAACCGTACTCTTCCCCTCAAGAACCTGAACCATTGGAGAATGTATCTCTTCACCAAAGTCATCTGAATCTCCGACCCAGATCGTCTGAAGAAACTGCGTTCAAATACCGGAGCAAGACTTTCACACGGTTACCCTGCTGCGAAGGTCAAGGGTCTACCATCAATGGACCTCAGCTGTTGAAGACAAGTTGCGGAACTAGGATTTAGAATTACAATGCATTCATGTATTTCTTAGTAGGGACAACTAAACAGAATTAAGTTTACTTTTCATTGATTTTACTAGAGCGCTTGAACATTATCATATTGCACCTTGTATTATCTTTGGTCTACAGTTTCAAATCATCCACTTGACTTACTTTTTACTATCTGATGTTTCCTCTGTGTTTCCCCATTCATGAGTTTTTCCGTATATTCGTATATTCGTATTTGTGTTTTAATATTGACTTGGAATTTTCCAGGAAAGCTTCAGTGAATGTTAACTTCTATTAGATTTGCATGCTTATTTTTACTAACTGAGTGATCTGACTGATTAGAGATATTTTTTTCTTTGAGTCAGGGAATAAATGTTTCTTCAGTTCAGTTAGAATTAATAACCATATTTTGTGTGCTGATTAGCCAGTTTTCGTCAATTGAAAGTTACCGTTCCTCTTTATTTACATAACCTACTTTGCAGTACTGTTTGAACAATTGTTGTCGTCGTGTTGTGATCTAGAAACTTCTTTGACTGCACTTTTTTTTGTCTAAGACGACTCTGTCTTGTTTGGATATATTTTTGTAATGTAAAATTCTTTTCTTTCTCTTTTACGTCATTACTGTTTATAAGTCTTCTTTATTTACTTTATAAGTGTAAAGTTGTGTTGATTGTATATCCTGAAAAAAATCATTCATTGTTAAATCATTTGTCAATTGTTGGTTTTGCACTGTCTTTGTCACATGTTCTTGTAACTTGTTTGTTAGTTGATTAATATATTCATGTAACATATTCTATCGAGTTCTATATCCTGGGTTTGTATATTAGATAGGACTATTGAAGGTACTCAGAAACCTATTTAATCATGTCTACACTACAGGAATTCATTGATATTGGAAAAGTTATGGAAAATCAGGGGCGGAACTACAAAGTTTTTGCAGATACAAAAATATGATGATGAATATTTATCGCGTCTGAAAGAAGGAAACAGCGCGAAATGACTAAACGAGCTGATGAGCTTAGGAGGTTTGAATTAACCCAAGAGAGGGAATTGAAGGAAAAAGAAAATATCCATGAAAATTGGAATTGAGAAGGGATACTGACTATACGCTCAACAAGAAAAAAGACAGAGAGCAGAAAGATAAAGAATTAGCTCGGAACAAGAAAAAGACAGAGAATTCGACAAGGAAAAAATGGGAATTTGAGAAGGCTCAAAAAGAAAGATTGTCACAACTAGAGATAAAGAAATGGAATTAAGGAGAAAATGGAACTTATGCAACTGGATCAAGCACATAAAAATGCCATGGACGGGTCCAACCCCCGCGTCCACC
>JAMPIV010010212.1:0-154762 GCA_024509875.1 Oreohelix idahoensis
GTGAGAATGTACCCGCATACCACTGTTTTTTAGACATGTGAATCGTGATAATGTGCCCGCATACCACTGTACTTTAGACATGTGAATCGTGAGAATGTACCCCGCATACCACTGTACTTTAGACATGTGAATCGTGAGAATGTACCCGCATACCACTGTACTTTAGACATGTGAATCGTGAGAATGTACCCGCATACCACTGTACTTTAGACATGTGAATCATTAGAATTTACCCGCATACCACTGTACTTTAGACATGTGAATCGTGAGAATGTACCCGCATACCAATGTACTTTAGACATGTGAATCGTGAGAATGTATCCGCATACCACTGTACTTTAGAGATGTGAATGTTTTCGTTTGCTTAAATGGGATGATGTATATGAGAATAAGCAGATATACATTTATTTATTTTTTTAAACTGCTGAAAGACTTTTCCTGCTACAGAAGTGCGTAAGAAAGTGTTATTATTATTATTATTATTTCATTTTCCACCAAGAATGTATATATATAAGCGAGAATGTGTTTATGTAATTTTTGTATTGATGATTGATGACACATTCAAAAATACAGATTACTTGCAGACGTTTTGACTGCATGAGTGAGTTTCGGTATACAGAATTTATTCATTTATTGTTTTGTTTATTTTATTTTATTTATTTATTATTATTATTTTTCTTCAATCACTATCTTGTTTGTTTAAAAAAAAAACCTACTCATTTTTTATTATGATTGCATACTGTAAATGAATGCTGTTATGTTAACTTTATAATGTTACATGCCTTTCAATAAATGCTTAAAGTAACATGTGGGAATGAAAGGATATAGTATGCAAGATAAATGCGAGTGAAAGGGCAGAATGTTAGACGGGCCTGCGCGCCCAATTCTTAACCCATTGAAAATAAAGTTCGTTCGTTCGTTTGTTCTTCATGCCCTTCATGTATGTCTCCAGTACTCTTCTCTATGGTTCCTTGGTCTCCGTATCTCTCTTAAACTAGGGATTCCAGAACAAAGGACTGCCTGGTAAGGCTGTCAACAGGTGTCCTCAGTGTGTGTCTGATAAACTCTGTATTGTTGTTGTTAACTCATACTGGCTACTAGTTGTTGAATCACGCTTTATTTGTTAAATGACGTGAATGTCCACCAGTTGATAAATGTAGATGTTGGGACTGGTGTAGTAAAGTGTAACGATTGTCAACTCATTAAACCCAGCACAGTTTTGGTCATACAGGTCATCTTGTCCTGGAACGTGATGAGGCTCCGACAAGAATGTGAGTGTAGACAATGAGTGTGTATATGAATGTCAGAACGCGAATGGTAGAATGATTCGATAGAGTTGACAAGTTGGTAGTACATCACTCATACTCACACTGTTCGAATTCAAGAAGTACTGGAACTACGGTGGTCTTTTTATAACATTTAATGAGACGCACACTTGGACAGTACGTGTATGGTTACAGGAACAAATGTCGACATAGACAGCATAATGTTGATCACAGGCATATCATCTTAAGTTAGCATTCATGCTTGGCAAATATCATAATGGAGCATTCGTAAATAAGCATTCAGAGTTCCATCATGTAAATCATCTGGCTTTACTGACTGGGCACGTCAGACCATAACCAATATATAGGAAGGCTCCTAGACCTAATCTCGTCTAGCGAATATCCCTTCATGTAAAGTTCAATATATATATTTTTCCATAAAGATATAGGAATCCCAGACATGGGTTCTCACATGTAGCAGTGATCTCTTGGTTCATCGAGCGATAGTACAGGCATCCCTTTTTCTCACTCGATAAATACAAAGTATATGAATTTCAACATGGCTGTTCTTCTCTCGTGAGTTTCACTCACTATAGGATCCAGACCAAAATTGGTCATTCGTTAAATGTCCTCATTTCTTCATAACTTCTGTCATAGAGGTAATTGAATAATATCATATAATCTAGTGCTGATACATAGGAATGTCATCTTCCTTTGAATAAATATTCTTTTCAAAAGTACCACTGTGCATCTGTTTATCGACAACGATGGCGAAGCCCAAGTTCATAATAAATTGTGGTTTTACCTTTCTATGCGAAATATAACTTTGCCATTCCTTGGCAAAAGAGAATAAACACTGGGGTAAAGTATATACAACATGTCTAAATGACTATCACTTTTCCCCATCTACTTATAGATCACTTTTTCGGCGATAGGCCGGCTACATCAAAACTCTACATCCAGACAGGATGACAGCCATGAATCACACCCCTTGCTAGCGATACTTCCGCTGCATAGCCTTTGACCTTTTCTAGCGACAACCAACATAGTTCGACTTAGAAATGTAAAGATATCCATATATAGACAGACTCGTCCTACTCATACAAACACTACGTATAAATTCAGGCCATAGATATACTGAAGCAAGAATAATCTATTCCTACCCAGCCAAAGAATAAATCGCAGTAGGCCTAAATTCGTCCGCGGAGTCCGATCGAAGATGACGGAACTGCTTTCAAGGGAAGTAACTCAAAAATGACTTCTCCTTAAGCACTTAAAAAGGAAATACTTTGTTTACCAAAATATTTGCGAACATAATAAGTATATAAATGTATTATATTGCAAGATAGTAAAAATTGCCCTTTACAGTGTCCTATCCATCTCCAGCATCTACGTTTTCATCTCTTGTTTTCTCTGGTTCTTGCCGTCTGTTCCATTCTAGTGATCTAGTCATACCACTTAACTCCTTATATTCTACGCATGTCTCCATTTAAGAAATTTTGTAGCTTTTTGGTTACTATTTTTGTTATTCTCCGTGTTTGAAAGTCATAAATTAGGATTGACTTGACATTTCAATTGAAGATTCGCACTTTTGTGTTGAACATTATTTCTTTTGATCTCCATATATTTCACATGCAATGAAGGCTGTTCTAGTCTTTTGTATTCTTATTTTGATATCGCTGTCTATAGAATATCAGACCAGAAGTTCTTTTATATTTTGACTTGCCCGCTAATATAACCAACGGACGTAGTATCTAGGTTGAACGGGGCGCACCTGGCCAAAACGAGGCAAAACATCTATTAAACAACAACAAAAATCATTGTCTGACCCCGTAACTTTAATTTATTCAGTCGGAAGCACGCTATTTCCTGCATTGTTTTAATGCTTCCATTGTACTCTCAAACTGAACAAAGTACATCCATTTACTATCAGTATAACTTTTTACTGTTATTCAAAGTCATCTTTGCGCGTTTGTCTGCCTTTTTAATCTTTTGTACTAAGAATTGCATTCCATTCAATCATTAAATTTTCTAAGTAATTTAACTACGGTAAAACAGTAAAGAAAACTAAAAATAAACAAAAGACATGTGGAATAATGTTTTCTCACTCTACTTACATTAAATATATTTAAGCTACTTAAAAAAATGTAATATTTGAAGGGCATAACTTGCTTGCAAGTTGCATGCATTAACCATTTCATTGATTAAAATAGGCGAGGTAAACTTCTTCGTACACTATCAGACGTCTACTTTAAAATTGTCAAAGAAATCAACAGTAAGTTTGAGGCTGTTTGCATCTCTATAGAGCTTTTCCATGAATGGCACTGGTAACAGTGATGTGCGCTTTCTCTGTTCCTCATATATCGGGCATCATGGAAGCAGATGTTCAGCAGTCATTTTATCAGTGCCACATTTACACTGAACGGTAGTTTCTATCTTTAGCTTGTTGAATAGATGGTATCTCACTCTGTAATGGACCGTGCGGAGTCTAAAGATTATCACGTGTTCTCTTCTGCTAAGCTAGTGTCGTATAGTAGGTCTGTCTTTATCACTCTCTATCTTTTCCAACATCTTTCTTATTTTATTTTCTCCCACATTTTGCTCTTTCGTCGTGGTTAAAGTAATCTTTCTTAATCATGACTTGTATCTAAAGTGTAGCTTTACACTGCTTAGATTTAATTTTCCCCCCCCCCCCCAACCTTGAGTTATCTTGCGGAACACACCTGCCCCATTAAAACCTGGCCAAAGTAATAATTCCTTTATACCTAAATCCGCTGTTCATGGAAACCCGAGTTGAGACCCGCTGGCTTGGCCATAGAGAGAGTTCAAACAACCCGAGTCGGGACAATGGCGCTGGCGCGTGAAACGACAACAAAGGGCGGCCGACGGACAACAAAGGTATCTATAAATCAGGGGTCGGCAAACTTTTAGTAGTGTCCTGCAGAAGTAATGTTGCACAGCGTGCCAACCTAAGTCCACCATATTTTTAAATACAACAATTATTGAAACAATTTTAAAATGATCTTGTATTAACATGTTTCCGATACATTAAATAACTATTCTATTCTTTGTAGATTATTCAATATTTTAATATAAATAGGAACAAATATCAATACAAATATTATGTTTTGCATAATTTAAGTTCTGAACACAGTTTGAAATTTTATAATAAAATTGCCGTATGTAAATTTTGTTAAGACAGAAAGTCCAATTGTTTGAAGAACAAAACAATTAAATAAACCAAACATAAAACAGTTATTAAAATTTTAATATGAGTAATAATTGATTATTATTGATCTGAGTCATTAATCAATAATGGGACCCGTGTCCTTGCTTCTACTTGGTTAATTGTTCAATATCAGGTGTGTATTTTGTCAATTTCAGCTTCACACAGGCTTCTGAATGCACAGGTGTTAGATGACATCTCTGTGGACTTAAAACAGCTTTCATGTGTGAGAAAATTTGTTCTCATGTATAAGTTGACCCAAAAGCCGAAAGTAGAGCAAATGCAACTTTCTTCAAACAGGTGAACCCTTCAGGCAGGGATGTCCAGCAGTTGAGGATGGCAGCTGACTTTTCCAAGCAGCTTCCTTCAAGAGTTTTTCGCAATTCTACAAGTTTTATCGTCCATAACTCTGATGCCTTGAATTCGATGTGTTGCATTTCAAAATTGTCAACATCCATCCACTCGAAAAGAGATAGGTCAAATGGGATGTTAGTATGATCAATTAAGTCGGTCTTGATGAGGTAAGAAAACATGGGCCCGTGAATTTTGAAGTCTTGACCTCGTTTAGCAAACTCTCCTTTGAGCGCTTCAACGTACTTCTAAAGCTCATCACTGTTGACAGTAAATCGATTTGAATGAGCCTTTACGTTTGGAAAGTACTTGTATGTGTTAGTGCTAATATCTCTGCAAAATATGTCTAATTTTGACGCAAATCCTTTCCAGTACTCAAAAAGATCAAGTACTGTTTGACCCTGCCCTTGTAAACGCAAGTTTAATTCATTCAGATTTGTAGTTATGTCAGCCAGAAACATCAGCTTGCACAGCCAGTCCTCGTCATTCAATTCCGGGAAATGTTGTTCTTTTTCATTATGAAACACCTTGATTGCTTCTAGATATGATACAAATCTGTTCAGAACATTACCTCGACTAAGACAACGAACATTGCTGTACAGCGGGAGGTCCGCATATGCGCTCTCCATTTCTTGTAGAAGAGACTTGAATTGCCTGGGGGTCAATGAAGAGCGAGAAACTATGAAGTTAACTATCTTGACAACAGTTTCCATTACAGAGTTCAAGGACAGTGACGAAATCTTCGCACACAAACTCTCCTGGTGTATAATGCAATGGAAGCTCAATACTTGACGTCCAATACGAACATTTTCAGCCATATCAGTTATGCGCCTCTCGATTGATCTCGCAGAAGCCGGTATTTCTCGAATCCGAGACAGTATTGTTTCTTTATTTGGTAAATCACTAAACAAAATTTCAGCACTGCTCAACAAAGTTTCCTTGATGTATTCTCCATCTGTGAAAGGTTTTCCCTTCGAAGCCATACACTGTGCAATTTTGTAACTACATTCGGTAGCTTTATTTTTGGTTCCAATTACTTGACTAAAAATACTACTATGTTTTTTGTAGCCAGAAACATCCATTTTTAAGGTTTCACTTTTCTCCTTAGAGTTTTTAAACATGGACTGATGTTTGGTTTGATAGTGTCTTTGTACACTTGACGTGCGGCACACGACACTTTCATAACATAAAGCACAAACAGCACGATCCTTTTGTTGTATGAATCCATATTCGTTTGTCAAAAGTCTTGAAACGAGCGTATATCAAGTTTTTGTCTTTTTGAGTCATTTTAACGGCGCCGTATTACTTAATAACAACACCAACTTTTGTGCTGCGGTCAACGGACTGTACGGGCATGAGTAAGCGACAGCCGAGAGAACTGTAGACGTGGTGGTGGTCGGGAGAGAGGGGAAGGATAGGACGGAAATATAATTTCGTCGAGGACAGTCATTGTTGCTCTAAACTCACACTGGGAGTCAAAAACTGCGAGCGAAAACGAAATAAATACGCTCGTCCAGGCGCTAGCCAGACACTATTGCGTAATTATGATATTACGTCTCCGCTTGCCCGTCAAAATTCGCTTGGGATTCTTTTCAAGAATCTCATCCTGGAAACTACGGTAGCAGGTAGACGCTAGACTAGCGGGGGCCGCAAAGTATAACCACTCCCCTTGAAATTCGTTGAAGAATGTTTGTTCTCGGAAACGGTCCGTAAAAACGAAGACTTACGTGCAGTATAGTATGATCAGGCCTTTAGTTTGCATCAGATCGTACATTCTGACCTCCAATGTCTAAAAACTTTCGTTTTGAAGGGTTGTAAAAACAGGTATAGCTTTAAAAGAATTATATGCTTCTATTTAATTAAAAATTCAATTTTTTAAAAATAAGATCATATACTGTACAGTATTTTAATTCACTCAGCGTGCCATTGAAAATCGTTCCACGTGCCACGCTTAGCACGCGTGCCGTAGGTTGCCGACCCCTGCAATAAATTAAAAAATAAAATGGTATGAAATCAGTTTTACAACTATACGGTACACAGGAAACAAGGGACGTTTCGGGTTTTACCTTTTGTCAGCCACAGTTATGAACAGGTGACAAGGACAAGAATTACATATAGGTACTACAAAAATATGTGATGATGAGGAACACACCAAATGAGCGATACAAGCAGATGGAACAACGGTGCTGAGCGAAACGAGAACAATAATAATGCAAGAAAATCGTAAAACCAGAAAGACATATCGAAACAAGAAAGTAAATAATCAACGAAAAGAAGTCTGAAATGAACAACACTATTAAAACAAGTAAAAAGTGATATGAAACTCTATACCGAGCGATACAACAGGAGGCAATCTGATCATCAGAAGCAGCCCCCCCCCCCACCCCCCCGTCGAACAGGTGTTTCGGCATTTATTCTCCTTTACACTCTAAGAGGGGCGAGCCCACCTGTGTTATGACTCCCAGTGTCTCCGCCTCCTGTTGTCTTATGTAGAAAATGAACCCACTCCACCTTGTTTGCAGTTTTAAAATCCACAATTCTGCCAGCCAGTGGCAATTGTGAAAGTAACCCTTATGTTGAAAACAAATTATTGTGACACAGCACACCACGACTAGGGACAGACACTGACCCACCTGCGCACTTAGCTGGATCCAAGAGTAAAACACTTAAGATGGCTGTGAAAATAAGCGTCATGTGGAACTAACGTATAAGCTAGTGACGGCTAAAAAGATACGAAAGGAAGGAAACGAACCAAAGCAAAAACAAAGATAGATCAGAAATACAACGACAGAAGAAATAAAGAAGTATGAAACATAGAGAGAAGCCACCAGAATTTATGCAAAATGATGCAGGACATTAAGGCCCTCCGGAGATAAAACGCCTATTTGAAAAATGAGACGATTCTCCAGCGAAAAGCGAGTTCGGTCATCACCGACACATGAAAGGATGGCAGTGACATGAATATCAGATTTAGCTAAATGGTCAGGCCTATTGAAATGAAGGGCCACCTGTAATGGTTTGCCATGATAGATGTCATTTAAGTGCTCACGAAACCTGTCTGCCAAACATCTGCCAGTTTCACCAATATAGGTAATGCCGCACCTCTTGCAGATGATAGCATAAATCAGGTTTCTGGATTCGCACGTGAAGACTCTCTAATGACAAATTTACCGTTCGAAAAAGAAACAGGCTGAGTTTGGAGTACAAAAGGACAGGTCTTACATATGCGGCGGTGGCACGGTTTAGTACCGAAGTGAGAAGGACTGGTTTGTCTCAAACGACTATGTACAAGAATATCCCTAAAATTCTTATCCCTACGATATGTCACTAAAGGGGTATCACGAAACAACTGTCTGGACAACAAAGGACATGCGTGGCATGCAGAAAGTGGATAATGAATATAGAGATTAAAAAGCACACACACAAGAATGACATTTGAAGTGGCAACAATAGACAGAGAACTTTGTGACAGGTGGAGGCAGAGGATTTTTGCAGTAGCCTGTCAATCATTAACACCTGTTTGTCCTGCAAACGGACAGGCAACGCAGATTGCGAAAAGCCCACCCAGTTTTGGCCAGTGACATTTGCTGACAGGGCATGAAAGGCGTAAATACAAAAGCCACAATATGGAGGTTTAGCGATTGGTTTGTAGGAGGAGTTATACGTCACAATCCAATGTCGGAACACATTGGTAACCAGAAATATAATGTACCGCGAAGTTCGCCAGAGATCAGTACGAAGCGTCCAATATCGTGGTGCAGAAAACGTTTACCAAGAGAGTAAATCCTTTGTAGTAAAATCTGCGAGAATAATCGCTCATTTCAGTAAGATTTTAGTCATAAAATGATAATAAATAAACCCGCACTATTGTGTCTGACGGTGATGCTCTCACATGCCAGCAAGGCTGCCTTTTGTGCAGTTCTAAAGCCTATAGAACGATCCCACGGTAAAAATCTAACACGCGTTTTAGTTTCGGTTTCGAAAACGTACTACCAATCTTTAACATTTTGCCAGATCTGCTGCATACATTCTGCAGCCAAGACTTATAATTAACGATTTTGCGGAAGTGTGCCGCAAAATAACTATCTGAATTAACGTATTCTGTCAACTTTAACGCAAAATTTAGTAGTAATCCTTACATTTTTTGGTAGTGTTACACGATACAATACAAATTATTAACGCCAATTCTTAACCCGCCACGCCAACACCCCGCCTCGCCTGACAGTCCGCCATGCATATATATAAGCTGGAGCAAAGCTAACAGAGGCAAAACACGCAGACAATTTTATTGCCTCCTCGCGGTAATGTTTCTGACGTCACAAAAACAAGTTTGTTATTTGAAAAATACATGCTAGCGAGAGGGGAAGATGGCGGTCTTGTGTAAAATATTTATTTGACGATGACCGGTGACAAAATTGAAAATCTAAAACCATAAAGAAACTGAACATAAAAATCATATGGTAGTATAGCTTAGGGTCCACTTAGCAAGAATGTGTTTTAAATAATATAATAGTCCCAGTATTAGCCAAGTTATTGAGAAAATACTAAATGTCTACGGACGCACGACCAGACAGACTGTTGTTCCTGCTTGTTTTTTTTCATAACGTTAGTGGGGACACCGGCTTAGAAGGGAGGCATTGAGGTAAATTCAAATTCGCTTGGGTAACAAGAGTATAGGTGGAGAGGGGAGACGGTAGGAAAATTGTTACCAAAAACTAACATCGTTTTGTATTGGCATAACTAATGCAGACTGGCCAATCGACTACCAGACGCAGAGTATGTTTGGAATTATTTTTGTTTTTCAAAAACTGCATTTGAATTCTGGTAGTCGCAAGCTTTCGATTGGCCAGTGCTACTAAATATTAGCAAAAAGCTTTCACTATTCATTGCCAGTTGAACAGTATTTTTTTTATTCAGATACGCTGAGAACAGCTGTGATAAATTTAAAAGTAAATTAAATAACTAAATAAGTATTTCACAGTCTGGACGGAGCAGAAGAAACTGAGGCCATTTCTTTGCAAAGTCAGCGTCATTTGTTTATATTTCTTGATTTGTGGTAAGAATGCTTTATGAATTTAATATGTTTAATCCCATTACCAAAGTTAGATACTGCTATTGGGAAAAAGTGAAGGACGTGCCGGGAGCAGACATTGTTGAGTCCTCACGTTGAAATGTATCTAACTAATGTATGTTGTCATGATTATGTTTGAATATTATTGTATTAGAGTATATTAGTAAGCCTCCGTGTTCAAGGAATACTGTTTAACATGCCTGAAGCATTTATATTTAAAAAGAAAAAGATGAAAAATATATATAAAAGAAAATGTGGTTACCCCACATTATATTATTGAGGAAAACTATGTAAACGTACAGTGGCGTATCTGCCATAGGGACCTGAGGGGTGGTCACAGCAAGGTGGGAGTCATGAAAAATTAGGGGTGAGTGCACCTGAAATGCACGCGAGGCTGACCCCATACCCACGTATGAAATTAAATAAAAGAATAAGTGATCAGATGTAAAAGGCCAGGGTGTCCTTTTGTTGCAGAGGTTTTGTTTCCTGTTGCCAGCTGGTGACAGGAAACCTGAGGAGTGACGATAACGCCAAGAAGTCTCCGACACTTCATGTATGCTGTCAAGAGATAACAGCAGGAGCTTGGGCGTGTGACGTGATATCGATATTTCTGCAACTACACACTATCTTATCATTCAACAAGAAACCCCAGGTGATATGTTAAGGACCTGGGTATATCTGACAGTTTCGGTTTAAATAAACCTTGGTATTTCAAATCATACTCAGGAAGTTGATGGGGTATGATGATAATACAGCCCCTCATACACAGTGACTCTCCCTCTTAGAAGAATAAAGTGTAAACTGTGAACATTCCAACAGGAAAGACATATATTAACTTTGTAGTTATTTGGGCAGATTGTCCACACAATTTTAGTTAATCTTTTATGTAAACTATCTTGTCCTCATTTTCAAAGACCTGTCCAAACGATATGACTGGACAGGCAAAATAAATTGTACAAAAAAATTATCAAATTTAAAGAAAAACTTAACCACAGGTTTTATTCACTTCCTCATAGAAACTTAAAGTGTTTTTGTGTTGTGTACCATCATTTCATTTCTCCCCTAGACACTAGGTACATCATACACCAGACACTAGAGCCAAAATAGTGACCGTGTGAGATCTAGGGAGGTAGCGTTAGGTTCCCTGCACATAATTCATCATCATCATTTATAGAGTCAGGGGCCTACATGTGCTTGACCTCACACGGTTAATACATACACGGATTTCATTCTTTTTAGGATACCATCATAAACTAACCAAGAACTACTTATTCGGAGTAACCAGGAGGACATGCACACCATCATAGCTGGCAGCCGCTGGAGTTGGGTTGGCCACGTCCTCAGAAGGGACCCTGATACCATCACAAGAACAGCTATGCTATGGACCCCCAAGGGAAAGCGAATGAGAGGCCGACCAAAAACAACTTGGCGGAGAACTGTGATAGCTGAAATGCAAAGAATGAACCACAGTTGGGGTACTGTATGAAGGATGGCCGCCGACCGAGCTAAGTTGAATCATTTTTTTGCTGCCCTACAAGACGCCACCAGGCGTGATGGCCGCTGACTGCTTTGACGGTTGGTGGTTATGGATCAAAGGAGAAGAAGAAGAAGAATAACAAACTGCAAATAGGATGGCAGGGCCCATACACTGTTCTAGAGCACTACAAAACAGATAAGAAGGGAAAGGAAAAAGAATATTATATAAACCTACTCAAGAAGTATTATAATAGAGAAGCATCTGAAAATGCCCATCTAATGACACTGGTCATTGCCACTGAAATGAAGAGCGAACCTCTCACCTCATACCAGTATCAATTTAGACCCGCTGAAACATTTGAGCATGTGAAAATAAGTAATCATCTGACGAAAGAACAAAAGGAGAAAGTTTAAAATGTACTAGAACCCCATGCAGACGTGCTAAAGGGCAAACCGTGGCGAACTAATTTACTTGAGTATGGCATGACAATTTTAGACCCAACACCGATCTGCATGAAAACGGACCCTATTCCCTTCGCAAAAGCTCAAACATTAAGAGAGGAAATATATTACTTATTGAAGGAAAATATCATTTCAAAATCAGAGTCGCCTTACAGCACTAGAGTTGTTTTGCTGACGAAAGCGGCGGGCGAACGCCGTCTCTGTATTGATTACAGAAAACAAACTTAATGCGATTACTGAATTTCAAGCAGATCCATTGCCTGATACTAATCAGCTGTTTGCTAGGCTGAATAAAGCAAACGTGGATATAAGTAAAGGATACTGTCAGATTCCTGTCAAGCCTGAAATCAGGCATTTACTGGTAACTGGCATTTCGGAGGGACATTATGAATTTAATATTTTACCATTTGGGCTGAAAAACGCTACGAGTGTGTTCTCCAAGATTGTCGTAGATTTTTGATAGGAGAATTAAGACTTGGGTTGGTCCCTTCTGAATAGATTAGACTAAGTGATAGTCACAGTGAGAAGTAGTAATAGCGATAGATTTTCCACGAGTGAGATGGTAGAAATGTGATAGAGGCTGTCTCTGAAATCAAGAAAAATCTTCTCTCTTTCACCTATCTTCTACGACAGAATTTAAATTGAGTCAGACAGTCTACACACATATATATGAAATATATATATATCCACTCACATACATACACACCTAAGACGACAGTTAGACGTACAGACGTGGGAAACTATAACAAATGATTATATAGATATTTAGAACGAGCTGACCAACATGCTGATTAATTTATTGTTAAGTTTATTTATCATTGTAAACTTACGTACAACATGTAAAATTACATCAAAAAAGGCATATACACAAAGTCATAAACAAATCAAGGAATGCTACAAGAACTGGTAGACCCACAGTTATGATCTTCCCTCGATGGATAGCCCACAGTCCCGTTAGGAGAAAGATGATAGCACAAAGAGTCCCAGATACATATGATTGAGTCTAAGAGTTTTCCCTGTTTAAGGTATGAACAGACCTGATATTATAATCTAGTTTAATCGAAAAATATTGTTAGCAAAACAAACTTGCATGAAGAAAGTTATGACAGTAAATAGGTGCCAAAATACAACGGTAAAATAACACTCAGATCTGCTTTCACTCTATTCATTCAGCCGTGGCCACGTGCGCACATTTATACTTACAGCTTTGATCGCTGCCTCTGGGAACATAATAAATTCTAGGACCTTCACACAGACCCGTAAATGCAGTCTCGACCAAGAAATCCCCAGTTCCAAAAAGACGTACTGGATTCTCTGTCTCAGGGAACGATTCCTTGGGTGTTCTTATTTTTCGGATGTCTGTTTAAGTCACATAAAATTTGTCCAGGTACGAAAGTTAGCGGAGCACAGTGTCACTAGCGTAGGTTTCTAAAAAAATGAGGAATGTCAGGTTGGGTGCCTTATCTCAGTATATGACTATATTTGGTCACCACACTACTAGTCAAAACTCTGTCGGATATTACTGATATTTTGCTTGCCACAGCGGCTGATCTGTACTTAAGTGTTATTCTGGAAGAATTAATTCTGGCGCGATAGGCCTTTTACTTCATTTAACTGTTACAGTTCATGTAATGAAAGTGCTTAAGTTCTTCACAGATAACGTTCACGTACTAGAACGCTGGCAAAGATTGAGTACCACAGTATTCAATCCACACAGAATTTACAGACGGTCGCACAACTTTGGAATTATATGCTTATATTTATTGGTAGTCTAGAAGTTCGGCAAAATTTTTGCCAAGAACAAACTAAGACTTCGCTATACAGCTTATTCTCTTAGCACGAAACGTCCTGTCTACTGCGAATTTAGGAGTGAGAATGAAAATCTAATTTTAAACTCTGATAATATTTATTACCAGACAAAGAGTTAAACTTTTATTTCGCCAAACCGAAATAATCCCCCTTTCCGTCTATAACACTTACGTAACTAGAAGAGGCTGTCGTAAACTGCCACTTTCTGACCGAGAGGGCGCGTGTCAGTTGCGAATCTCAGACAACCCGTCTCCAGTGCAGAAACAGTTATTTACACCTCCCCGAGAAATTCATCCTGAGAACCATAACTGACACTTTGCTTTCTCGCACCTTACGCCAAAACTGGCCCTGGAGCGTGAGTGTCATATCACCTGACACTAAGAATCTACCATTGGAAACTACATGTCAGATGCGAACTCCCAGACAAATGTCTGAAACTGCGCCGGGGAGGTGTCAGTTATCGCGCTTTTCTTCCGCGCTCACCGAGAAACTACGATTTGACAGGTGAGAATGCAGACTATAGGTCTGCACGTATGTCTGAGATAAGCGAAAGTCACAGTTTCGTGTCATGACATCTAATGCAAATAGAAATGCATTTTAACACTCGCCCGTCTCTGTAGAGACTGACACGTTACGTCATAACTGCGTTCTCAGTTTTGAGAAAAGAAACAGGTAAACGTTAGAATGGGAAAATAGTAATGTATATAGTCGCAAACGAACGAATGCGAAAAACACAGGGGAAAAAGTAAAGAGTGATAATAAAAATAGAAGATACGGGTGACAGAAAAAGAAGAAGATATAGGTAATTTAATGATCATAAAACCTATGTGACAAAGATGATGTAGAAATTACAAAACCCATCTATAACCAATTTTATGGATGATATCCTCATAGCGACAGAGACATTTGAGGAACATATATCATCTTTAGTGATGTTATTGGACAGACTCAGAGAGGCAGAATTGACTGCCCGTCCCCCAAAGTGTCGTATTGGTTGCCAGGAACTGGAATTCTTGGGTAATACTATTTATCAAGGAAACATGACACCTGACCCCAAGAATCTGGGTAAGTTGAGAAACACACATAGACCTCAAACAAAGAAGGATGTGAGATCCTTTGTTCATTTGTGCGGTTTCTACCAGAAGTAAATTCGCGATTTTAACACTTTGTGTGCACCATTGACGAATTTGACGAAGAAAAGCAAATTAGACAAAGTAGAGTGAACGGCAGAATGTGAGACAGCTTGTACAGATTTAAAGCAGAAACTCACAAGTAGGCTAATTCTGAGGCTGCCCGACATCAATCAGGAATTTGATGTTAGGACTGATGCAAGCAATATTGGGATAGGTGCAACTTTATTGCATAGGTCACAGGCACAGCCAGGAGAATTGTCCCCAGTTGCCTATGCCACTGGAAATTGAATTCGGCTGAGAGGAACTACTCAACTGTTGAGAAAGAATCTTTAGCGTTGGTGTAGGTCATAAATAAGTTCCAACCCTACCTTTATGGTAAGCATTTCGTTGTCCACTGTGATCATCAGCCACTGGTATTTCTGGCGGCCACACGACATTGCAACGCAAAATTGTTGAGGTGGTCCATCTTAATTCAGCAAATTTCCTTCACAATTGAAAATATCCCTTGAAACCAGAATGCGGGTGCAGATTTCTTCAGTAGGCAGCCCACTGATTAGTACCAGGATAGAGAGAAGGAAAAATAAATTCACGCAGGACGGTTACAACGATATTGGTCCCAAATAATGAAATCTACACAATTACCCCACAAATTAAAACTGAGAATCATCATGTGTTACATATGTTCTTCTTTACTGTATAATGTACAAACTTGGACAATGAATAAGCAATTGGAAGAAATAATTGAGGCTTTCGAGATGTGGGTATATAGAAGAATGGGGCGCATCTAGTGGAAAGATAAGAAAACAAATAAAGAGGTCTGTTGCGGTCAGTTTCCTGAGTCTATAGTATGTTAAAATGTACCTATTTAATTTTGGAGACTTTAATTTAATAGTTTCTTGATCAAAGGGGAGGTACTCATGTTTTTCTGGGATTGTAGTTAACAGTGGTGGTTGTCCCACTTGTGTGGTAACCTAGCGTTTAATTTTAGAATCGATGTCAGCTTTTCCTGACATGTTCACCCTTCTGAGTTTAGCTCAAGGGTCGAGCGTCACGATTAACATTACGTAACACTTCACCGTTTCCTCGGGTTGACACGGTGTATCTCACTAGCTTGTCACCTTCCTGATCTGTTAATTTTTTTCTTTGTGGACAGTCGGCGTTTAGCAAAGAGAGTGGACAATTTCGCGTGAACTTGTTTACTCAAGACGCACTCAGTGGGCTTAATTTGGTAGATGCGAATTAAGCAGTCTGACATCCCATTTAGGTTGGCTAATTATTTCCAGTTGTCGCAGAGTGAAGATAATTTGCCTATTTAAGATTTTCTAGCCTTCCTGTATATTGCTTTATTTTCTGTCTATCCTAAGTTTCTGAAAAAAAAATGTTTCTCACGCACATGCCTATACCTTAACTCAGGTGAAGCTTCGGTCAACCAGCGTCCATGTCTGTTAGGATTTTCCAGACTCGGCTTTCTAGATATGTATGGCCTGTCTTTTTTTCCATTGCTAGTACTTTGAGCTCAGAACCACAGCACGTACAATCGTGACATTTAATATGCAAACTAATTTGCCGCGATACATTTGCATAACGTGAGAACTTTTAAAAATGTAGCAGGTAAATCAAAAATAATTCTTTCGTTGTTAAAGAAACTAGTTTTAGACTTCACTTGATGATAGCATACTGAAGGAGAAAGACGCACTTCTTAGTCTTGTAAAGTAAAACTGTGCATAGGGAGACTTGAGTTAAACAAACAAAGTGCCCTCTAGTTTAACTTACAGACTATAAATTCCGGTGCGGATTTATGCAGTGCAAGTCTTGTCTCTTATTGCTGAAAAGAGGTTACCTTTGGCCTGTGGCCATATAGTCCTCGTCCACCAGTCACAATATTTCCCTTCAATTACTGCAATTATTTCAAAAATTCTCAACACCAGACATCACCCTTAATAACCATCACCCGTACCATACTCAACCCATTATAACCCTCCATCTCACATTTGGAAGCAAATTCGTTATCTGTGGATATCTCATCAATTGTGGATACGTTACACCAATCTTGGATTTATAAAAATCGTGTTCAGATTCTGTGCCCTTTGTGGATACCTTATTCGAACAGTGAAGTTAATTTAAAAACTTTGGATTACGTTATTTTTTTTTTCCAAGATAACACCAGGATATACGTTGTGTCCCACATTCATATCAAAGGAACAAAGGAACAAACATTCATTTTCACACAAATAGAATTTCACATATTTTCCAGCAAAAGCTTATCAGGCCTGCCGGGAACTTTACTAACACAATTCATTCATAATCCTTTTTTTCACTATTTGTGTAATAGTTTTTTTTTCCAAATCATCAAATTGTTGTTGGTTTGTTTTCTGGTGATAATCTTTATTTGTTTTGCTGTAAAATCTTTATTGTTTTATTTACATTTCTAAATTGAAATAAATTGAGTTAACCTCGACAGGATTGTTCGTTCAGTTCAGACTACCAAATCCTCAATCTAACTTTACTTCTTTACCCTACTATTTGTGAGTGACACAGTGTGTGCAAAAGAGTAATATTGTCGCCAGAGAAAACAAGGAGAGCTGTGTGTGTGATTTTCTTAGTGAAGCACTCACTGACTCAGCCTGTGCCTTCTGTCCATCTCACTTGCACATCACTACCACACGTCCGTGTGCACTATTGTCCCTCACGCCTATACAACTGTCAAGCTTTACCTACTATTAATTATATTTGCATGCGACAATTATTGGGAATCTCGTCCTTTGATTTGAATTTCTGGATTTTTATTTCACAGTGACTGTAGGGAATCTTGTCTTTAAATTGTTCTGCAGAAACTGTAAGGAATCTTGAACTATTAGTCTATCCTGTGGACTATAATTTTTATAACGCCCTAGACAACGACACTTCTGGTAGTATCTGAACAGAACAATTAGAATTTTACAGTAACAGAACGTTGCCGTTATTAATTTAATTCATTGTTAATTAACTACGTTAATCAATTAACTAAGGTAATTAAGTGGTACATTTAACAGGTAGTGGAGGGTGTATGAGTGTGAGATATTGAAGGGAATTGTTTATACTTGAGTATTACTCAAGTGATGAGACCTTAATTCAGCAAAGATAAGGGATTGTCAAAATTTCAATTATACTAAACTTCCATTAACGAGTTACATTACTTCATAGAATTAATAGTACTCCCTGGGGCTTAGTAATTTGATTATCAGTTAGCTGTATTGGTTTGTTGTATTACAATACTTCATAGAAATATTAGTAATACCCAGAAACTAGTGTAACATACTGGGAGAGTGTAACATCCTGCACAGAAATATAGAAAATGACCGATTTACTAAAACTAAGAATGGGTCTTTTGAAATACACTAAGGAGGTTGGAATGAGTGAAGTAGAAAGTAATGCATTTATAGAGGCCAAAATAGAAAACCAAAGAGAAGCAACGGAAAGGGAAAGGATACGGGCTCATGAGTTCCGGCACAGAGAACTAGATGTTCAAAGTCGCCCCGCTTCTCCTACTAACGCGTCATCACCGGACAACGCCGCTGCTGGTCTAGCACCCAATTCAACGGCAATGACTTTCCCAATGGAAATATTTTGCGAGCGAAATGAACAAATTGATCTGTTCTTGGATAGATATGAGCGAACTGCTTCATCGTGTTGCCTGCCCAAAAGCATGTGGAATCTTAAACTTTCTCAAGGATTAAGAGGGACGGCTTACGAAGTTTTTACAAAATTAACCTCTGCAGAACAGAACGATTATGACGCTCTCAAGCAAGCACTGTTACGGCGTTTTCAGCTTACAGCCGACAATTATCTCACATAGAAGGAGGAGAAACATTTGGCCAATTTGCTGCTAGGATTGAAGCATATCTCGAGAAGTGGCGCGATTTGGGAAAATTTCCTAAGACTTACGAAGGATTACATGAACTCTTCCTTGTAGAATAAATCAAGGAAACAATGTCACCAGAGATGAGAAAGTTCCTAGTGGAGCACGGGGCAGACCGACTCGAACCAATCCTTACGTTAGCAGAAAGGTTTCAAAATGCTATAGCAGAGACTCTAACCTTCAAACGGAAACCTGCTGAACTTCTACCTAAACCAATCACCCAGCCCACCCAAAATCAGCAATCACAGGTAAACGCTCCAACGCAGGATACACGTAGAGACCGGTCAACTAACTCAAACACGAAAAACGCACAGGAAAACCCCCCTAACTTCATGAGGAGGGAGAGGAAATATCGTCATCATCGTAAGGAGACCTCGCACAATACAAAAGAATGTAGAAATTGGCCCAGCCCGCACTTGGCGGCGTGTTTAAAAGCAGACGCACCGGAATAACGTCAGGTCAGAACAGAATGGAGTAAACCTGAACGAAATTCCGTAACGGATCAGATTATCGCAAACGGGAAATTTGTGCGCTGTCTTTATGACACAGGATTACTGTTTGACTGTATAATCGCTTCACATTTGGTCACACCCGAGCAGATAACCTCGGAGACAATAGATCTGTGTGGAGGCATGAAATGAGACACTCCTATGACATTGAAAATAGCAAATGTTTATATTGATTCAAAATATGTTAAAGGGTGGATTCGAGCTGCCATTATGGAGAATCCAATATATGACGTAATTCTTGGATGTCGCTATGTGTTCTTGGTGGAACCAAGCAAACCTCTGATAGTTGCAGCAGTAACTACAAGAGGTCAGGCAAGGATAGAACAGGAACCAGGACCAGTGACAAACCTGCTACCATGGGAATTGAAGGATGCTCAACACAAGGATCCAAAACTGGGACCATGTTTTAAGAAACTGCCATTTGCCAGTAACCCGTTGAAAAAAGGAAACTTTTATTCAAAATCGGGATTACTATACCGTAGGTCGGGTAACACTGGACAAGAACATAGCCAGTTGGTTGTTCCAACTACTTACAGGTCACAAATTTTAGAGATGGGACACGCTCTTCCCTTTAGCGGCAACGTGGGACAAAATGTTACCATGCAAAGAATAGCAGCGCACTATTACTGGCGTGGGATGAACGGGAACATCATCCGATTTGTGAAATCCTGTGCGCAATGCCAAAGGGTGGCACCAAGGCACTGGACACCCCCTGCCCCATTGAGGGAAATGCCTTTTGTCGGTACTCCATTCGAAAGAGTAGCTGTAGATATAGTAGGCCCACTCTTAAGAACAAAACGGAGAAATTGCTGTATTTTGACTCTAGTCAACACCTGTACTATGTGATCAGATGCAGTGGCGCTCCATTCTTTTGATTCTGTGCATGTCGCAGAAGCACTTGTGAGTATTTTCACAAGGCTTGGATTTCCACAGCAAATACTCACGGATAACGGATAGCAGTTTAGAGAACATCTGATCTAAGAAGTCTTTAAGATCTTCCGTACTCAGCATATCCACACCTCATCCTATAATCCTCAAGCAAACGGACAGGTAGAGAGATATAACGGGACCCTCATCACCATACTGCGAAAATTAGCACAAGAAAGACCCGAAAACTGGGACTTATTCTTACTGGCTGCCTCATTTGCCAATAGGTAAGTGCCGCATGCCTCCACTGGTCTACCTCCTGCAACATTATTATTTGGACGGCCAATAAGGGACCCCTGGAAGCATTGCTTAGGTCTTTAACCGACCAGAAAACAGATGAATCTATTGTATCTGCATCAAAATATGTGCAAGAACTAAAAGAAAGGTTAAAGATAGGTTGGGAATTAGCCAACACTAACCTCCGACAAGCTCGGGCCAAGCATGCAAAACGGTACAATAAGATTGCGAAGGAAAGAGTACTACAACCTGGAGAGAAAGTACTGCTGTTACTCCCAACAGGGAATAACAAACTTCAGATAGGATGGCAGGGACCATTTGAAGTACTCGAGAAAATCTCTCGAACAAACTACAAAATCTCCATACGACGGAAGCAGAAGATTTATCATGTTAACTTACTAAAGAAATACATGGAACGCCTCGCTGCTCCTCAAGCACATCTCCTGAATTTAGCGGTCGCAATAGAAGCGGATAATGACTCCCACGATTATGCTGAGTACCCGCTAAAACAGGAAGAATCACATATGGATGTGAAGTTCTGTGAAACATTAACTGAATCGCAACAGCATGATGTAAGACAACTGTTGTCTGAATATTCAGAAATGCTCACCGATAAACCGGGACTAACCAACCTCTTGGAGTTTAATATAAAAGTATTAGATCCTAAGCCTGTCATGACTAAGACTTACCCAGTCCCATACGCTAAAGCCAACGCGTTACGAGAAGAGATTGACAAGCTACTGCAAGCTAAAATAGTCTCTGAATCGATATCCCCTTACAGCTCGAGTGTAGTGCTGCTACAGAAACCCAGCTGGGAAACTCGGTTATGCATCGATTATAGGTTACTCAACACTGTGACAGAGTTCCAACCAGAACAATTACCGAGCCCTAATGAACTCTTTACAAATCTGAGCAGAGCAACCATTTTCTCTAAAATAGACCTTAGTAAAGGATATTATCAAATTCCGGTAAAGGAAGAGATTAGACCATTGCTCGCCTTTAATACCAGCGACGGACATTACACGTTCAATGTAATGCCTTTTGGATTACATAACGCACCTGGAGCTTTTACCCGGATGATGAAAAAACTATTACACCCTTTACAAAGCAATACCATTCATAATTTTATGGATGATATTCTCATCGCAACGGCTACATTTGAAGAACACGAAGAAGCGTTAGCCCTGCTCCTCAGGTGGCTCAAGGAAACTGGTTTAACAGCACGCCCAAGCAAGTGTCTGATTGGATTAAGAGAACTTGAGTTTTTAGGACATACGATCACGCATGGTTGCTTGTGGCCAGTAGAGAAAAACGTTGAAAAAATCCGAAATGCAAAGCGACCCATAACGAAACAGGACACTAGTTCGTTTTTGTCACTCTGTGGTTATTATCAACGGTTCATTGAGAACTTTAATAGTTTGACTGCACCATTGACTGACCTCACAAAGAAAGGTCAACCTAAAAAGGTAACATGGACGGCTCAGTGTGAGAGCGCCTACACTACATTCAAAGAAAAGCTGACGACGAAGCCTATACTACGCCTCCCAGACCTCACCAAGACCTTTGTGCTAAGAGTAGATGCCAGTAATCTTGGAATAGGATTAACGTTGCTTTAAGCTGATGAAACACTGAGGAAACCTGTTGATAGCATTACAAGGCAGTCCTTGTTCTGGAACCCCCAGGGCAAGAGAGGCAGAGGAAGACCAAGAAGTACATGGAGAAGAGAGTTGGAAACAGAGGTGAAAATGATGAGGAGAACATGGAAAGAACTTGAGATGATGGCACGGGACAGGAGGACTTGGCATGTGTTTGTTGAAGGCCTATGCTCCTTTGGGAGTGGAGGGTTATGAATGAATGAATGAAGCTGATGAAAACTACCCGGAAATGCTTTTTCCCGTGGCCTATGCTAGTCGAAAATTGAATGCTGCAGAACGCAACTATTAAAACATTGAAAAAGAATGCTTGGCTCTAGTGGCAGGAGTAAAAAGGCACCACGAATTTCTTTATGGAGTCTCATTCGTCGTGCTAACGGATCTCGCACCCCTCACGTTTCTAGCAGCTTGTAAAAGCCAAAATGCCAAAGTAATGCTATTTTGCTTAGTGTCTATTCCTTCAGGGTCGAGTACATCCCCGGTCCTGAAAATGTAGGAGCAGATTTTTCAAGCAGACATTCAGTAGAGGAACTCGCTAGTGATGGAGAAAATAATCTTCTAACGCCAGCAGATAAGAAACAATCTGATGGAATCTCGTAAGAAGGAACAGAGAAGGAACTAATGGATGACACCGGGAATGATACACAATAGCCAAATATCATTTATCTCAGATTTAGTTGGGTAACTAACTTAAGTTCGGGGTATCTGTCGCAGAGTGAAGATAATTTGCCTATTAAAAATTTTCTGTCCTTCCTGAATATTGCTTTATGTTTTGTCTATCCTAAGTTTCTGAAAAAAAAATGTTTCTCACGCACTTGCCTTTCCCACCTTAACTCAGGCAAAGTTTCGGTCAACCAGCGTCCATGTCTGTTAGGATTTTCCAGACTCGGCTTTCTAGATATTTATGGCCTGTCTTCTTTCCCATTGTTAATACTTTGAGCTCGGAACCACAGCACGTACAATCGTGACATTCAACATGCAAACTAATTTGTGGCGATACTTTTGTATATCGTTGAGAACTTTAAAAATGTAGCGGGTAAATCGAAAATAATTCTTTCTTTGTTAAAGAAACTAGTTTTAGACTTCCCTTGGTGATAGAATACTGAAGGAGAAAGACGCACTTCTTAGTCTTGTAAAGTAAAACTGTGCATAGGGAGACTTGAGTTAAACATACAAAGTGCCTTCTAGTTTAACTTACAGACTATAAATTCCGGTGCGGATTTATACAGTGCAAGTCTTGTCTCTTATTGCTGAAAAGAGATTACCTTTGGCCAGTGGAATTTTAGTCCTCGTCCACCACCAGTCACAATAATTCCCTTCAATTACTGCAATTATTTCAAAGATTCTCAACACCAGACATCACTCTTAACAACCATCACCCGAACCCTACTCCACCCATTATAACCCTCCATCTCACCTTTGGAAGCAAATTCGTTATCTGTGGATATCTCATCAATTGTGGATACGTTACACCAATCTTGGATTTATAAAAATCGTGTTCAGATTATGTGCCCTTTCAATCAATCAATACCCTTTAGCTCCTCAAGGAGCATAGGCCTTCAACAAACACATGCCAAGTCTTCCTGTCCTGTGCCATCCGCTCAAGTTCTTTCCATATTTTCCTCATCATTTTCACCTCTGTTTCCAGTTCTCTTCTCCATGTATTTTTTGGTCTACCTCTGCCTCTCTTTTCCTGTGGATTCCAGAACAAGGACTGCCTTGTAATGCAATCAACATGTTTCCTCAATGCGTGTCCTATCGATCGCCAGCGTCTTCATCTCAACTCTTGTTCCACTGGCACTTGTCTGGTTTTTGTCATCAATTCCACATTTGTAACTTTGTCATACCATTTCAGTCCTTGTATTCTACATTTCTAAATTGAAATAAATTGATTAGCCTCGATAAGATTGTTTGTTCAGTTCAGACTACTAAATCCTCAATCTATCTTTACTTCTTTGCCCTACTATTTGTGAGTGACACAGTGTGTGCAAAAGAGTACTATTGTCGCCAGAGAAAACAAGGAGAGTTGTGTGTGTGGTTTTCTTAGTGAAGCACTCACTGACTCAGCCTGTGCCTTCTGTCTATCTCACTTGCACATCACTATCACACGTCCGTGTGCACTATTGTCCCTCACGCCTATATAGCTGTCAAGCTTTACATACCATTAATTATATTTTCATGCGACACCGGTCAACTTGAGAAGATGGTAGTTGTAAGATAACGTGAGTCAAATTCAGCAGGCATGACTTGCACAAATAGGGTCCATCCTTATAAAAATCTTGAAGTATTAGGACAGAGGAGATATGATATATGGAGTTCCGGTAAGAAGTCTTGCCGAAATAAACAGAGATGGGAAAAAGAGATAAGAAGATTGTGAAGTTAGGACACGGCTTACGATATAATGATTTCTCTAACATTTCTATGTTTTTCTGGTCAATTTTAATGCGCTGTTTTTAAATCTGCAAACCGTTTTTCTCTATCAGGTCGGGATCTCTAGAAATACGCAATTGAAGTTTTTTTAACAACGCATACAGTATTACAACATCATTCGTACAAGAAGTATAACAGTTATGTAGGCTTGAATTTCTTTGCAGTCGACTTTCGTCGGTGAATGGCATGTGGTACATCGCGATGAAGCATCTAACAATAATCGGCAAGCATGGTCACACTCCACCGTCCTTGATAACGTGACTCCATTACGGCGATATCTTGATGGAATCGTTCTCCATGTTCATCGCTGACTTCGCCAAGGTTGTCAGGGAAAAAGTCAAGATGCGAATCGAGCAAATGGATTTTGAGGGACATGATAAAGCCCATAATTCTGTATGCATCTATGCACTGCTTAACAATATGCAACATAGTCAACAGATTTGTGATTTCCCAGAAAGTTATCGACGATTGATTTGAATGCCATCCATGCGCGAAGTTCACTCCATGTAACAAGTTCTCGAATTGTTTGTCTGCAATAACTTTCCTAATCTGAGGTCCTACAAAGATACCTTCCTTTATCGTTGCATCGCTAACTTGCGGAAACTTTTCTCGAAGATAAGTGAAAGCTTTGCTCGTTTTATCTAACGCTTTTACAAAATTCTTCATGAGCCCCAACTTTATATGTAACAGTGGTAAAATGAAGCTGTCTTTGTTAACTAATGGCTCGTGTATTACATTTTTATGCCGGAGCTGCATACGATCCCGGATAGGCCACACCTTTCTTGCATAATGTTCCTGTCTGTTGCGGCTGTCCCATGCACATCGGAAGCAACAAAATTTAGTATACCCAGTCTGCATGCCCGTGAGAATTGCAATGACCTTAGGTCTCCACAAATCCGCCATTGGTAGTCATTGTACTTTATTTTTTCCAAACGTATAGCCATATTGTCATAAGTTTCTTTCATATGAACAGAGTAGGCGACTGGAATTGATGAAAATAAATTTCTGTTATGCAATAACACGGCTTTTAGACTAGTCTTGGAAGAATCGATGAAAAATCGCCATTCGTTGACTATGTGCTCATGACCGTTTACATCTTTGCAATAGCAAATGTCATCATCCATCTCAAAGTATTGAACAAGTTCTCTGTGTCTATGACGAAATTTAGATATCGGAGTATTGGGCGCTAAAAGATTCCATTCTTTGAGTCGCGAACCGAGTAATTCCGCATGTCCTTTGGTAAGAGCGAGATCACGTATTAGATCTGAAAGTCCTGAATGGTTAATTAAGTAAACACCATCATTCACCGGTATGTAATCTGAGTCAGAATTAGTTTCTAAAGCAGGTAAACTATCACTTTCTGATGGTTCATTCACGTCCAACGGATTATGTTCTGGTGGTACTTGGATCGGACACGTGATTGGATCATGAGGCACTGGTTTCGAAACCAATTCAATATTTGAATAAACCACAGACTTTCTAGTTTTAAAAGTGAAACCATGGATATTTGTTAAGCAGAAGTAACAATCAGTAGTGTGATTTGTATGTTCACGCCATATTACTGGCACTCCAAAAGGCATCGACTTATGCTTCGGCGATTTTCGTAACCAACCTGCCAATGTATCAAACAAACTGCATTTGGCTTCCAAGATTTATTTGCATCATCAACTTTCGAATCGAAATAAAGTTCATATGCTTTCTTTAGTAATGGTGTAAAGTTTTTCTGGTCAACACCATCGGTAAAATATCCGCACACGTAACAGAACAGATCAGCCGAATTTCTACAACTTCTAGAAGCCATATTTTGCTCAGAATTATTTCAAAACACAGTAACTATTTGAAAAATCGCGTAACATATGTCATGCATCTTTTAGCAGTATAAAAAGTAGAATTATGTTGCTTTTTATTAATTTTTAATAAGTTATATAGTAAAAATGAAACGGAGCAAATAACGGTTTCCCAAAAATATATTTATTCACAAATATCTTAAGAACCCGACGTGATAGAGATAAACGGATTTCAGATTTGAAATCAGCGCAAGAAACTGACCTAAGAACACTTATTCTTATATAAGAAAGAAAAATGATGTTTGTCAGTGTAATTAATTGGAATACTTTATATGGTCATGTCAAAAATTGTCGTGACGATGGGTAAGGGGAACATTCTCTAAAACAAGCTGCCTTTCCTTGTAGTTGGCTTAAAATTAGAAAACACACTAAACTAAATTTTGATTGGATTCCACCCAAGAGGACCTCGCGAGGGTATGTTTTGCGAGGGCAAAAATTAGAACTTTAAAACCCAAAGCGTTTTGAAGTTTCCTCACTGCATTTTCCTTCAACGTCAAGGAAATCACGGTCAGCCAGAATAGGAGTTCGTAATAAGGATTCGATCATTCGACAGGCCAAAGCGGTTAGGAATAACTTATAAAATTAAAAGAATAACACATCTATTATAAAATTTAGAACCACTAGTCTGAAGAAACTTTCTTCAAGTGTTAGAAGTTAAGACAGTACATTATATACATTAATCAATAAACCTTAAATATCTGTGGAAAGGCTGCGTCGTTGTCGTAATTTGGGAGAATGTGTTTTGTTGAGTTAAGAACTCCAGTGGGCTGCAAAAATAGACAGGAAGAATATAAAAATCTTTACATGAAAAAGAGTATATTAAGACATCCTGGATGAAAATCTATTAAAGTTATCTTTCTTTCCAAGCCCCAAACTCACTTGTATTCGTAAGAATCACCCGCTCTGTCTCTCTTTTTTCCCTGAAAAAATATTTTAATTTCTTTTACATTGTAAACACGAAAACAAAAATTAAATCCAATCTCATCAAAGCAAAACAACAATAGATCCAATAACATAGTTAACACTTCATAAATGCATATATCAAGAAAACAAGTAGTTATGACATCCCTCATGAAAAGAACCAGAGTAACCAATAATCCTGTAAATACTGTGAAAATCACGTCAAGGTCTTCCATATGCCCCGAGTAGAGGAGTTTTTATAATCCACTGACTAAAGTGACGCTATCTTTGCGCGGTTAAACCACAGGATTTGTCGAGCCTAAAACATAGGTGGTGACTGTCTAACTACTCGTGTCGTTTTTTCTGACAATTAATACTGGCATGTGCCACACCCCTCCAGAAGACACAACAATTAAGTTCTGGTAGGTGGGGTCATTAGTCCACCATACGGCGATACGGTCAGGCGAAACTTCATTCTCACCAGGGTTCTATCCTTGTGCAATAAATACACAGAGGTACACTGGTTTAGCTCGTAACTGAGACTCGATTGATTGACCTGATGGTTTCGTCGTGTCTGTGTCGAGACCTGGTATTCCGTACAGAGACACGGGTACCCGAATTCCACTATCCTGATGAAGCGAAGTAGGAGATATCGTTTGCCACCAAGCGTGACCATAGGCTGAACAGATGATTACTGAATCAATACTGTACAATGCTTGCAGTCATCAGACTGTGGTTATCGAGTTTACGCTGGGGGTGAATAGTTTTTTTAGCGAGGACATCTCGATCAGTGTGCTTTTGGGAGGTGGGCTATTAGTAGACATCTATTAACATTCGTAGAGCAATCTGCTTTTTTTTTATTTTGAAGGAACCTCGAGTGACCTGTCCTTGGCTTGTTATACAAAACATTTTAGCCGAAAAAGTCATGAAAATTTTTATAAGATTACAGCTGTGAAAGGATTACAAAACATGTTGACGTGCACGTAATTGTGAAGAAGATTAACAGACCTTTTCCATTTTTAGTATATTTAAAAAGTGTGTCATTTAAAAGATGTTTTCATTTACTAGTTCGTGATGAAAAATGACGTCGATGAATATGAAAAAGAACAATGGGAACTATCATAGAGACAATTGAATCTGTAATTTTATTTTGTGACACTATTACTTGACTAGACTTTGTCAAGCTACAAGGAATGTGAGCTGGCCGCTCTCTTAATAGCGTTCGATTGGCACGGTGGTTAGAGCGCTTGCCTCTCGCGGCAAAGTCCCCGGGTTTGATACACCGTAGCGTCACACTCCAATCTACCCAGCATTAAATGGGTGCCTAACTCTGCTCTTTAGTTGAGGAATAAATATGCAGCGACTTAGGGAACTGACAACCGAAACTCTCAAAGCTGGATCTAGTATAGTAAAGTCTCTAACTCGTCACTTTTCTACGGCAGTATCTGCATGGGACTACCTTTACCTTTGCTCTCTTAATAGAATGTGTTTGAATTATGTTAAAAGTTATTGCTCTGTGCTTCTGAGTTTGCACTGGGTGAGGTATCAGAGATGTAATCGTTCACTATTATTTATCCCCATATCTGCTGTCCCGGGAATTCTTGTCTCCCTCAGTAAGGTTTTAGATAAGAAAAGAATCCAGCCCCGTGAAGTCAATACTCATTTAACAAATGCAGTTCTCACACATGCAGTCTCTTCCCATCTTGCTTGAAACCAGATGCCCTCCGTAGAGAAGTGTGAAAAGTTTTTGAACGAAACACTGGCGTCGTAGTACTCAAGTACAAAGTGTGACAGCGTCATCGCCATTTTGTCGGTTGATCTGTAACTCCTACCACGACATAGCATGTGGCAGCCATTTTTAGGTCACATCTAAAAATAGAACATTAGTAATGCCGCTGAAGGAGTAGCAGCCAATCAGAGAAGAGAAGCGTCTAGTCTAGCGCGTCAGTTGAAATTTCTTTATCATTCCAATGGCCGGTCGCGGAGAGAGAACAAGCTATTGAGATTTGAAGTCTAATTTGAGCAAGATCGTGCCTAGGACTTAATGTCTACGAACACTGTCTGGGTGTTCGGTTGTAAATAATGTTGATCTGTATAAGGCTTTGTGTTGCTTGATTGCTAAGTCTGCTGCTGAGAGGGTTGCAAGCAACCAATAATTGCAACCCCTGTCAAACGATCCTTACTAAAATTTTCTTAGTGCATGGGTCTTGGGTGGGAGGTAGCCACATCAACATAAGTTCGCCTCAGCCACACCTAGCCCCTGTCACAAAAGGGATGTATTGCGAGATGAGAAATTTTGCAACCGTTGTATCAAAAAGAGGTGTGGTCGGCTTCGAGTAAAGCGATGAACTAGCTGAGGTCTTATGAAGATAACATACAAATTGACACTAAGATATGTTTTCATTGGCCACATACCTAGCAATTGTACATTTAGCTATAAGTTAGGAAAACAAGCAATAAAAACGGAGGTGGAGCACAGAATTATACTGAGAACAGGAGGGTCGAGAAGGAGACCGCAATATAAATGAATGTAAGAAATCCATACCATAGACTGGGTGATGCGCCAGATAACAGAGGGCAGTCCAAGAGGAATAAGATGGACTACATTTTCTACATTGGAAGATCTGGAATATGCAGATGACATTGCACTACTAGCACATTCACATCAACACATCCAGGAAAAAACGGATAGACTAAATAAGTTTAGCCAGCAGGTTGGCTTGAACATCAACTTAAAGAAGTCAGAGGTCATGACGCTTAATGTGAGCAACCCTGAGCCCGTATCAGTAAGGAATCAGCAACTGGTACAGACAGACACCTTCACATACCTAGGATGCATAGTAACACCAGACGGCGGGGCAGACAAAGACATCAACATCAGAATGAATAAGGCAAGAACAGCCTTTTTTAGCCTAAACAACATCTGGAAGTCCTCTCAATACAGCACAAGCACAAAATTAAGATTATATCAGAGCTGTGTGCTTTCTGTGCTTCTCTATAGTGCGGAATGCTGGAGAGTTACAGAGAAGAAAATGTCGAAATTGTCCTCTTTTCATACAACATGCCTAAGAAAAATTCACCGAATCTTTTGGCCGAATACCATCACCAACCAAGATCAGCTTACTCGGAGCAAGCAAGAGGACATGCACACCATCATAGCTGGCAGACGCTGGAGCTGGGTTGGCCATGTCCTCAGAAGAGACCCCGATGCCATCACAAGAACAGCTATGCTTTGGACCCCTGAAGGAAAACGAACGAGAGGCCGACCAAAAACAACGTGGCGGAGGACTGTGGAGGCTGAGATGCAAAGAATGAACCAGAGTTGGGGCACTGTACGAAGGATGGCCACCGACCGAGCAAAGTGGAATCAATTTGTTGTTGCCCTACAAGACGCCACTAGGCGTGATGGCCACTGACTGCTTTGACGGTCGGCGGCTAAGGATCAAAGAAGAAGAATGGGTATTGGGTGTGAGGTAGCCACATCGACATAAGTTCGCCTCAGCCACACTTAGCCACTGTCACAAGTGGCGTCGTCGACAGGATTGACAGACAGCATGCAGCGAAGCAACTCTTCAGTAATCAGAGTAACAACAGTCGAAACAGTAGAACACCGAGTTCAGTGCAAGGCAAGGCACGGGATCATCCAGTTTGTCAATATTTCTAGTCAACTCTACTATCAACAAGATGGCGACACGCAGCACACGTGCTGCTGGTAGATTGGATAACGAAGATGTGGCTGAGGTGGATGACCCTGTAGTGGGGCTAGATCGTCAACCAGAACGAGTACGGTACAAGAAAGTGCGGTGATTTGGGGAGCGCATGGGTCCTACGGCCGAGGAATATGTCAGAGAGGTGAGAGCTGCCTGGAGAGTAGGGATGATGAGCAAAGAGGACCCGGCGGATGTTATTTGGGACAGTGTCACCCCGAGTGTCCGCAGGGAGCTGAGGATTCAGACTGAGGATGATGACCCAGAAGCGATGCTACATTCCATTCTTAGGGTGTATGGGTAGCGTCGAAGCATCCCAGAGTTAATGGCCACTTTTTACTCTACCCGGCAAGGTGAAAGGGAGTCTCTTTTGGAATTCTCCCATCGCATCCACGAGGTGTTTGAAAGTGTTGTAAGAGCATAAAAACAGAGTAATGTCACTCCTTTGGAGCCATCCTTCCTTCGGGTCCAGTTTGCTGCTTGTGTGAGAGATGATTTACTAAGAAAGCTATCAAAGGAAATGATCATCAAAGAACCTACAGCATCGTTCACGTCTGTGAGGGACTATGCCCTACGGTTTTTAGAGACTAAACCCACTTCTGGGGCTGGTGTTGCCAGTGTCAAAGTAGTAAATACAGAGACGGTACACATGCATTAAACGCAGAAATGGAGCGGCTGAGAGCACAGGTGGCTCAATTAGAGGCTACAATTGATGCGATGTCTCAGGAGCAGGGGAGACGTACCAGGACAGTTCGTTGTTTTAGATGCAGGGAACTAGGCCACGTACAGAATCGATGTCCACAGGCATTAAACTAGACCCCTCTGTGGCTGGGAGTCAGGTTACATAAGGGGAACAGAATGACTCAAAGATAAAGATGGGTAGTGGCCGACAGGGATGTGATGTAATGAAAGCAGGAAAGAAAGTCAAAGGCGGCCAGGAATGTAAGGGTAGCAGGAGGCGACCCAGGGCACAGAGGAAGCCTAGGAAAATGAGATGCTACAACTGTGGAGACTTTTCAGACCACATGGCAGCCAAGTGTCCTCGGGGCTCGCTTCCGAAACGATGTTTTCAGTCTATGTCCCCAGGTCATTTGATATCGGTTTGTCCCTCAATGAGCGCTCTCTCTAGGCGTACCGACACCTCTAGGTTGCCGTCACGGTGCAAGCCAAGAGATGGCCGTGGCAACTGTCACCCTAAGGGCGCCAAGAAAAGTGGTCGACATTTAGAGGAGGAGACTCATCTAAAACACGTTGAAGGACACGTTTCCAGGCTACGAGAGGCGCACGTAAGAGCAGAGGCCCCGTTGCAGAAGTTGGCAGCAGTCCGGAAAAAGAGATGTGACAAGGTGTCGTGTTCTATTCCACTACAGGTGGGAGAAATGGTGAGGAAAAGAATGCACTACGCTGAAAGGTCCAAAATTCGTGACATGTGGTCAGAAGAGGAGTACATTGTTGTTCGTGCTCCCACAATGACCGGGGTCCATATGTCATCCAACGAACAGATAGACCGAGTCCGAGCATTAGAGTCACTGGCAACGAACTGAGACGAAGTGAAGACAAAGATGATTCTCCAGATTTGGTAGATACGACTGAAGCGCCTAGCTTAGTGCAGTTGTCGGGACGACAACAAAATCAGGCAGGGAATATGTGACAGCGCCATCGCCATTTTGTCGGCTGTTCTGTAACTCCTACCACGACATAGCATGTGGCAGCCATTTTTAGGTTACATCTAAAAATAGAACATTAGTAATTCCGCTGAAGGAGTAGCAGCCAATCAGAAAAGAGGAGCGTCCAGGCTAGCGCGTCAGTTGAAATTTCTTTATCACTGCAATCGCCTGTCGCGGAGAGAGAACAAGCTATTGAGATCTGAAGTCTAATTCGAGCACGATCATGCCTAGGACTTAAAGTCTACGAACACTGTCTGGGTGTTCGGTAGTATTAAATCTTGATCTGTATGTCTTTGTGTTGCTTGATTGCTAAGTCTGCTGCTGAGAGGGTTGCAAGCAACCAATAATTGCAACCCCTGTCAAACGATCCTTACTAAAATTTTCTTAGTGCATGGGTCTTGGGTGGGAGGTAGCCACATCGACATAAGTTCGCCTCAGCCACACCTAGCCCCTGTCACAAAAGGGATGTATTGCGAGATGAGAAATTTTGCAACCGTTGTATCAAAAAGAGGTGTGGTCGGCTTCGAGTAAAGCGATGAACTAGCTGAGGTCTTATGAAGATAACATACAAATTTACACTAAGATATGTTTTCATCCGCCACATACCTAGCAATTGTACATATGTTAGGAAAACAAGCAATAAAAACAGAGGTGGAGCACAGAATTATACTGAGAAAAGGAGGGTCGAGAAGGAGACCGGAATATAAATGAATGTAAGAAATCCATACCGAAAAAAATTACAACATACAACAGAAAGCTTGAAAAGTTAATCGGCCGAGTATCATTTTGCCACTGGAGGCAGACTTAACAAGGGATAAATGTGATAGCGGGCCGGGACCTGTTAGGGTAATGTGATAGAATCACTAGGTGTCAGATGGCATGCCTAGTGACGTGGTCTAAAATTAGATTTCTCTGGTTTAATCTTCCAAGTTAAAGATTATCTTTGTACTGGTCAACTCCGCCAGAGGTGGTGATTCTTGGATGATCTTTTTCTTTTAAAAATTCCAGGCTCGTTCAGTTCCTTTTATGATGTTACTATAGTGACTTTCCATACAGTGGTAGTATAAACATTAATGGTACAAGTTCAGCAACGAGTAATGATGAAACTAAATTTTAGCTGCTCCGTTAAAACTTTTATTAACATAAACGTTGAACAGGCACGACAAGTTAACTTGAACAATGGAGCTCGCGTACAGTCAAAAGTTGAATCCTTAGATATTACTAGTACTCCGTATGTGACTTCAATTACTTGTAGTACTTGATCTTCTCTATAACATTGTCTTCTTTAGATATTACTAGTTTTCCAAATATGACACCATTAACTTGTGGTGCTTATGCTCATCTGCACCATTCAGTTTTCTTTAGATATTCGCAGAGTGTCCTTGGCGAAATGGTTAATTGTATCTCTACAGAAGTTCTATAGAACAAGTATCTATCTAAAACGAAAATTTACTTACACTGAGATACTTACGAGAGCGCATGATCGCTGTTCTCATACAGAAATATAAACTTCCTGTTCACCACAGAAATACTATCTTGATCTCTCCACATGTAAGCCTACCTTGCCGTGGTTGGAGAGCTTGAGCGCCTCAATGATCCCGGGAGCTATGCCGGCGGGAGTTTTACTCCTGGCAGGGTCACCCAAGCCGGACAGGTCCTGGGTGAGGGGCCAGACTAAATGGGCTGAGGAGTGGGTGGAACCCTATAGGTGTAGATGCAGAACCCACCGGCGAGTGGTACATGCTCTGGTCTGCACCAATCCACCCCCACTTCATGGGTTAAATGCTTTCTTGCCTCATTCTTCACTGTTTGTCGTCTATCACGCCCATGGCGACCGTTGCCTCAATTGGCTGTGTGTGGTGTACCCGGAAACGGGGCCTCCCAGTACTGAGGCAAAGTTAAGTCCCCGATGTCACTTATCGGTGCAGAATTGAGAGAGATGGCTGAGCATCACAATCCCTCCTGTGTTGCAGCATGATGAGAACCCAGCATTGCACACTGAGCTTGGGGGGATCACTTGGGCACCAGACTTAATACTGGCTCTTGACTGGATGGCCGCATGCAGGAGATTTCTACAATGGAGGGTTGGCAGGTGGTGGGTATCGGGAAGTGGCTCTGTGCAGGACGTGAGGATTCCTTGGGAGAGCCCCGAACCAGAGCACAGCATTGTGCAAGCTCTGCATAGTTGGAGAGCCCCCTGGATGACGGGGAATGCACAGTGTGCTACCCCACCTATCCCCAACTGCTAACTTAGAACCAGAAGTGGGGTCCTCTGTATGCGTGCCAGGCCAGGATAAAATGCCTGGGAAAGAGACTGGAGCTCAGAACTCCCTAACTCAAAGTTGCAGGATGGCAGAAAAGCCACGGGAAAGACAGGGCTATTTTGAAGATAACGCAACCATATTTTCACCATACGAGCTCGGACGCCGCCTCGGTAAACAAGGTCCGCGCAGAGCAGTGACACCCCCCAGGCTGCTTGCGAATAGTCTACTACTGGGAACATAAACAGATTAGGGATGAGCCCACTCTCCCGTTGAACAGGTGCTAAAGTCGTAGATACTGGGCCAGAAGGCGCACCGGAAACCACAGTATCATGCAACTCGCTTTTTTTTTTCTATGGAGAGTACACCGTCAAATAAATCTCGTTCTGGTGCTCGCCCTGTGGAGCTCCACCAGGCAGGTGCAGTGCCGGGCTCTGAGCCTCGACAGAGCCCACCCTCAGCTACTGGAGGACCCTCTAGACCGTCTTGTGGAGTCAACAGACGGCGGAGGAGAACTACTGACCAAAACAAAACAGAAAAAGAGAAACCCAGAGTGCCACTTGTCATGATGCACTGGAATGCAGAGGGAGTGAACAGCAAGCAGGCTGGATACAGCAAAAAGACAGAGCTGGAAAACATCTTGTATGAGAAGCAAGTCAGTGTTTGCTGTATCCAAGAGACTCACTTGAAAGCAGATCAAACCTTTAAAATAAGGGGATATCAATGCTTCAGATCCGACAGACAAGATAGACGAAAAGGAGGAGTACTTACTCTTGTAAGGAATAACATTCCTGCACACGAAAGGAAAACCTTCATGGATGGAGCAGAATATCAGCTGCTGCAGATAAAGGTAGACAAGATGGAAATAGAACTCCTGAACTATTACTGTCCGAACAACAAACCCCTGAGTCTCAGCTCTATACAGGTACCAGCCACCAACTTTATAGCAGTTGGAGACTTTAATAGCCACTCCCAGAGCTGGGGCTATAACCATCTGGATCACAGAGGTGAAGAGGTTGAAACTTGGCAAGATGATCACTCCCTAATCCTAGTCAATAATGCCACAGATACTCCTACCTTCTACTCCAGAGGATGGCACACAACCTCAACACCAGATCTTGCCTTCTCCACACCAGATATAGCTGGATCTATTAGTAGAGAAGTAGGAGACCAACTAGGGGGAAGCGACCATCGCCCAATCTTTCTTACTGTCCAGAGTGCAACTCTCAGTACAGGCCCAGCCATTACAAGATGGAACTACAAAAAAGCCAACTGGGGTTTATTCAGGCATCAGGTGAACACGCTGCTGTCTACCCTCAAGGTACAGAACAGAGACATTAATGAAGTGGTAAAAGACTTCAACAGATGCATACTACAAGCTGCAAAAGAAACCATTCCCAAAGGATGCCGGCGTAACTACATACCATACTGGTCCAGCACACTCCAAGAACGTCAGGAAGCTATGGACAAGGCTAGAAAGGACGCAGAGTCTCAGCCTTCACTTGAAACTCACAACAAATGGAAAAAGGCTGTAGCAGAGTTTCAGAGAACAAAGCTAGAAGAAAAGCGGAAAAGCTGGAGAACTAAAACGGCATCGCTGAACCTTGAGAAAGACGGCAGAAAACTTTGGAGATTAGTCAAGTCTCTAAATGAAGAGCATTCCTCACCAAGGCAGACTATCACATTGGATGAAGGTGGCAAACTTTTCAGAGGAAAACAAGCTGCAGACTTGTTTGCTAGAAGATACAGTTCAGAAAGCAACTTACCCATTAACATAGACCATCAGAGAGAGATAAGAAAAGAAATACTGGCAACCATGGGACAGACAGATACTCCTGCCCCAATGAGGGAACCCATCACACTAGGAGAACTACAGAAGGCTATTTCCAAGCTTAAGTTTCAAAAGTCACCCGGTCCAGACAAAATCAGCAACGAAATGCTAGTAAATCTGAGCTCAGCAGCAAAGACAAAACTGCTTGATATATTCAACCACAGCTGGTTGAAAGGAACGGTACCCCAAGTATGGAGAGAAGCCATCACAATACCCATACTAAAGAAAGGGAAATGTAAGACCGAGGCTGCAAGTTACCGGCCAATCAGTCTCACAAGCTGTGTTGGGAAGACTATGGAGCGAATAGTCAACCACAGATTGAAATGGTATTTAGAGTCTGAGCAGATCCTGGTGCCGGAACAAGCTGGATTTAGAGAATGCTACAGTATAGAAGACCAAGTTACTTACTTGTCTCAAGCAATAGAAGATGCCTTCCAGGAGAAGAAAAAGGTCCTAACGATCTGGGTCGACTTCAAGCAGGCCTTTGACAAGGTGTGGAAAGATGGCCTCATTGCAAAACTTAGGAGAAGTGGAATCCAAGGCAACATGATGAAATGGATCCAGTCATACTTGCATAACAGGAGAACTAGAGTCACTCTTGACGGTCTGCAGAGCAGAAAAGTGTTGCTCCATCAGGGGGTACCTCAAGGAGGAGTAATTTCCCCAACACTCTTCCTTGTTTACATCAATGACCTGGTGAAAGATCTCCCTGCAGGAGTTAAAGCTGCCTTATATGCAGATGACCTAGTACTCTGGTGCGCTGATGAAAATGTCACCACAGCAAATTATAGAATGCAGCGGGCAGCAGACATGCTAGTGTCATGGGCAGAGAAATGGCTTATCACAATAAACACAGACAAAACCTCCACAACACTGTTCTCCCTCGCCCCCAAGGACAAATCAGCTAACATACACCTAGGGACAACCGTGATCAAGGAAGAAAGCTACCCCACCTATCTTGGGGTGACATTTGACCAAAGGCTTACATGGAATAAGCATATTGAAAATGCAGAAGGAAAGGCCCGAAGACGACTAGGCATACTCAGAAAATTAGCAGGTACCAACTGGGGAGCAATGAACGAAATCTAAAGAAGATTTATAATGGAGTAATAAGACCACACTTAGAGTTTAGCTCAGCAGCATGGTCATCAGCTGCTAACTCACATCTGCAGTCTTTGGACAAGGTGCAAAATCAAGCTCTCAGGCTCATTACAGGAGCCATGAAAACTACACCAATAACAGAGATGCAGAAGGTTGCTGGATTACAGACATTGTCCCATAGAAGAGACACAAAAACCATGATCCAGATGGAAAAGTACAACAGTATGCCAATGCACCCAATGAAGGCAAGACTAGATGATCTGGCATTGGGACGTCTAAAGCGTAGCAGCTTTGTGCATCGGGGGAAAAGACTTATAAGACAGCATCAAGAAGACCTATCCATGAAGACAACACCACTGAAGCCCACCCTATACCCTGTACCATGGGAGCAGGCCAGCAGTGCCCTCCAAATTAATACAACAGTCAGTGGTCTCACAAGTGGATGTGAGTATAATGATCTGCAAAAACGAACTGCTACATTGAGTATGATCCAAGAAAGCTATCCCGATCAATCATGGATACATGCCTATACAGATGGATCAGCAACTAATGCCGTTAGGAATGGAGGTGCCGGTATCTTTATCTCATATCCTGACAACCACTATGAGACTAGGCACATTCCCACTGGTAAATTCTGTTCCAACTATACAGCTGAGGTTCAAGCTCTAGAGCAAGCTGCAAATATGATTTATAACACCAACTCTGACTGCCACCAGGTAGTCATCCTCACAGATGCACTGTCTGTCCTGCAAGCTCTCAAGGGTGGTAAACTCCCGCATCTGAGAAATGAACTAAACAAGGTAGCTGCCAAAAAGAGAACCATACTTCAGTGGGTACCATCTCATTGTGGTGTACCCGGAAATGAAAAGGCAGATAAACTTGCAAAAAAGGGAGGAGAATGTGAACAAGAAGATAATGAAGTCACATACTTTGAGAAAAAGAGAGCTATCCAGACTATCAGAAGAGAACAGAACCAACCCAAAGACGACTATCACACTCTCGACCGGCAGGGACAGACAACTATTTTTCGACTCAGGACAGGGCATAACAAACTGAATAAACACATGCACAAGCTACGATTGTCTGCTTCACCACTGTGCACATGTGGATTAAACGAACAAACTGCTGAGCATGTTCTACAGGACTGTCCTCTGTATGACCAGTTTAGAAAGATATACTGGCCCAATGACTCAACACTAAACTCAAAGCTATATGGAGTTAAAGAGGAACTTCAAACAACAGTCGAATTCATCATGAGAACTCGTCTGACGGTGTAATCATCAAAGATGCGATCGCAAGAAGAAGAAGAAGAACTATCTTGATATGGATAGATTAAGACTTGCCTGTAGGAGCCGGACTTTTTATGTATTTACCGGGGAGCGTCAGGTTGTTCAACCTCAGACATGTATAACACCTCTTAGTGCAAGGCTCTCTCTCCGTACAACTAATGACTTCTAGTTACCTCCGCGTGGTGTGTGTCCTTGCCACTTTCTGATTAGTTAACTCAATACCTTACTTAATTACTACTTACTTAGTCGATCCCCTTCTACAGTGAGGTGTAGAGGTTTGGAAGAGAGAGCGCCAGACTATCCTATCGGCTGTCTTCCTCCTGGCCTGGTTCCATTCTAGTCCTCGGTCCTTCATAGATTGTCTAATGTTGTCCTCCCAGCGGACTCTGGGTCGTCCTGAGGGTCTGGATCCCTGGCTCTTTGTTTCCCATGCTTGTCGTGGTAGCCGATGTTCTCCCATTCTGCAGACATGGCCAAACCATCTTAGTTGGGACTGTTCTACTTGGGTCTGCAGGGGGTGGGATTTTAGGCCTTGACGTATCCTCTGGTTGCGGACCATGTCTCTTCTTGTTACTTCAACTACCTTCTTCAGATACCTCATTTCTGAGGTTTGGATCTGGCTTTTGTGGGTTGTAGTCATTGCCCATGACTCGCATCCATATGTCAAGACTGGGACATAGGTGGAGCGGTATGCAGCCATCTTCGCTTTCTTACCAACCTCTCTCTTGCTGAGGAATCCTCGATTTATGGCCTAAAAGATTCTCCCAGCTGCTGCTTTTCGAGTGGCCAACTCTTCTTTGATGCCTCCCTTTCGGTCTATAATAGCTCCGAGGTATTTAAAGTGGTCGACCTGCTCTAGGGCCTGTTCTCCCAGCTTAATCTGATGTCTTCTTTCTTCTCGTGATATCACCATGGATTTTGTTTTAGAGCTGCTTATGACTATCCCTCTCGGCTCCAGCACTTTACTCAATACCTTTGGATTTAATTCATTGGTCTAGCTTCGCTGTTCTCGACTATTTCATTTACGCCCCTAGATTGTTATGATAACTCACTTTTGGTAAACGTGAGCTGCCGACTTGAACTGATGTCAGTAACTTATTTTTTTTTTTTTTTTTTTTTTTTTTGAGTGAGATGTCCTAACTGCTTGTCTTATTCTAAATCTAAATTAATAGCACGGATAATGCTAGCGTAGGTCGTTCGGCTACATAAAGAAGACATAGAAAGAGCTGAAAGAACAGTAAACAACAGGGGTGCTTGGCCTGGATTGATTGAACGATTATGTTCTAAAGTATACTGAAGGTTAATAATTATGATGTTGACATTGCTTCTTGTCACTAATCATTACTTTCTTTTTCGCACCCCGTAGGGCCACCACTGTAGTTGGTTCCATTTGCAAAAGCTTCCATAAGCATTCACCAGCTCTTGCAGCGGTAATTTCTGTAGCTCTTTGTCTCACATGATGATGTTGTCAGCTTCATGCCCAACCTGATATTAGCTCCCTTGTACGACATGTCTAAGGATGCAGTAGTCCTGTTCTTTCTGTCTTTTCTGAGACCTGTAGAAACTACAGGGCCTGTCATTTAATGACCTCGCCCTATAACTCGTGCCTTTAACAGTTACGTCTCTCAGTGTCTCTCATCCTCTCTTTAGTCCATGTCAAGACTTCGTTAGAAAATAGAAAATAAAATTGTAATGAAGGGTGTAAGAAATAGGTCACGTGAGCGAGCATGAAGTCTGGGCATTATCAAGTTCTCTGCCAGGCAGTATTTTAACCAAATGTGAGTCTATAGTTATATTTGCAGCAGTTGCGCACCGCAGTCTTCTTCTTCGTATACTCTCAGATGTCAACTTGAATATGTTCAAAGAAAGCAATGGTCAGCTTGAGGCTATTTCTATCTCCATAGAGCTTTTCCAAGAATGGTACTGGTGATGGCCACATGTGCTTTCTCTGTTCCTCATATGCTGGGCACCTTTGAAGCAGATGTTCAGCAGTCGTTTTATCAGTACCACAGTTACACTCATCGGTAGTTCCTATCTTTAGCTTGTTGAATAGGTGGTATCTCAATCTGTTGTGGTCCGTGCGGAGTATGAAGATTATCACTTTTTCTCTTCTGTTGAGCTGGTAGTATGCATCATTTTTGTGTGTGGCTGTCACGGATTGCCTCCCCTTAGCTCTGCAGTAGTGGTCCACCAGTGGCCAACACTCAAGAGTATCTAAAATGGGTCCTCAAAGGTATCTACCTTCGCGCAAGATTACTCTTCGCAGAGTTGTAGATAGAAGGATAATGATGCTTCTATCTCAAAGAAGTGTTCACAAGATATTTTCAGAAGTCAGGAACAGGTCTGCGTAGGTTTTACCATTAGATTACTGGGGATAATGAAGATAGAGATGTATGTATATAAGAAGATATTTATTTGTTTGTATACTTGTTATGTTTGGAAATATTTGGTAATAATATTTTGAGTCTGAGATTAGAACTCTAGTCAAAGGGCGAATACTCATTTTTTGCTTCGAGTGAAAGTAAATATATAGTCGTCCCACTTGAATATAGTTGAAAGGTTAACATTAGCGCATGCCCAATGAGACGATGAGTCGTCGTTGGGGCTTCCGTGATGATGGACGGATCTTGAAGGCTGTCGGACTAATGAGAGTCCGAAGTTTTTCGTTATTGTGATTGATTCTGGGGAAGAGAGGAGTTTTCTCTCAGTATACTATGATGGTCGATACTTCTCCCAGAATATATATGTTAGTGTGCTAGTTACTAGTATTTTCTGAACTGAAGGTAAAGAAGGAACATTTTCTAAAACTTTACCTAGGCCTAACGACGCCATAGATGTCATATATATATATATATATATATATATATATATATATATATATATATATATATATATATATATATATATATATTTGATGGATCGTATGTAGACTATTCCTGTACTAGCAGCACTGTGAGTGGACATATGTAACATTCCTTATGGGTATGGAAAGCTCAAAGACATTAGATGAGCAAATGAACGGAACTTTCATTTGTAGTGAGGATATCTTTTGGATGAACGTCGCTCACTTGGACCGGCGCCATTTTGAATCCCACTGTTGGTCTATTTGAATTGTCAATCGGAGAACGGAGATATCTTATTACCTGATGACGTACCAGGACCTACATTGTATTGAAGTCTACTCTTTGTTATTTGAGATTGTCAACCTTAAAAGAAAGACCCTGTTGAAGCTAAAGCCTAAAAGACTTAGCCTGAAAGACGTAGTCAGCAGAGGGTCTGTAAGGGAGCATTGTGATGACCATTATTATTGTTAACTCAAACTGATACGACTAGTCAGTGGAGGTATGAGACGATAGACTATCATAACTATATATTTGCTCCTATCGTCAGATTATATTTACATGCTATGAGATTACCAACTTGCTGTTGCCACCCATTTGTCAAGTATCCAATGATTTGTTGTGTCAACCTGTTCCAATGACTGTCAACCGTGCTGTCAGAGTGTGTGTCATTAAACTGTCTAAAACGTCCACAGTAGTTCCAGTTATCATTGACTTCCAGCCGTGAGGGTATGAATGCATTATTACCAACTGGTCAACTCTACAGAACCATTTATGCATTCGCGTATTGACACTCATACTAACACTCATTGTCAACAATACATTCTTATCAGTGCCTCACGATTTATCAACGTAGTAGGCCAGCTTTCTGGGTCAACCTGCACAGTGGACATTTTGAGAAGTCAGCTACTGGGACCAGACCGTTTCCTGTGGCCTGTTACGACACACATGAACACCAGCAGTACAACTCTACAGTCGATGTCAGCATGACCTGTCCTGTCAGCGTATACGGTATCTAGGTCAGCGTTTGTTGACATTTCTGATAGAACAGACAGCGTTACACAGCAGATTTGTTTGCAAGAAGTGCTATGGAACTTAGAGGTCTTACACTTCATCGGTGGATCTTCTTGTGTTCTGCTACATATCATTGAACTTTGTAATAGTTTAGTTCAAAATTTAGTATTTATTAAAGTGGCAGTTTATTTTCTTTAAATTAGAAATTTTGCAGTAGATAACAGACAACCTTCTCTGCAACACATTACATTGCATTTATATGATATATATGTATTTATGTTTAAATGTTTACATGTTTATATGTGATATTTGTTTATATTTCTGTGGGCGGTTGGGTAAGGTGACTATTATAAAAGATACCACGTCATAGAGGTTTTATAATAGCGTTCAGTAGGTGCGAATGTTCTTAATTGAAAATTTGCTAGCGACAATTTGTTGCTATTTCTGTTAGTTGTGAAGACGCATTTTTTTCTTCGTCGTTTTTGTGATATTTTCCTGTTCTTTACTTTTGTTTTGATTTGTGTGTATTTGTTGGTCTAATCTTTCTTGTCTTTTAGTTCTATACAACTTGATATTTATACACCGTGACGTCATTTGTGTTGTTTATTTCCTCGCGGGTATCATCACAGGTTCTGTGATTATTTTCTTCAGTTTTCTATTTAACTTATTTGATTTCTGCGAATGTTTTCGTATTGTCTTTCTTGATTGTCTTTTGTTTAGGTTGTTGGTTGACATATACTATAAAATATACTTGATCATACACTACTAGCTGTGTAGTGAACTTATTAGAAAGAATCAACTGATGATTAATTGCTGTTATTAGAGGTACACAGTTGATTATACAAGACCTTATTTAAAGGCTTGTTTCCCACAGAGATTGGGATAAAGGGAACTGATTATTCCATTTATTTGTAGATAGATTTCATTATTGCTATTTCAGGTATCTAGTCACATATTAGTATACATTATGTCGACTTTAGATTACTTTATTGAGCAAGGGAAATCCCTAGGCAAGACTGGAGATATGTTGGAAGAGTACGCTACCAGTCTATATGAAAAAACACAAAAATTGGAAATCGATAAACTGAAAGCTGAGATTGAGCAAAAGAACTTGCAGATGCAGGTGGAGGAAAGAAGATTCCAGATGGAAGAAAAAAGATTAGAAAGAGAAGCAGCAGCTGAACAAAAAAGATTAGAAAGAGAAGCAGAAGCTGAACAAAAGAGATTAGACAGAGAGGCTGAACAAAAGAGATTAGAAGCTGAGGCTCAAGAAAAAAGATTACAGAGAGAATCTGAAAATAAAAGATTAGAAGCTGAGGCTGAACAAAAGAGATTAGACAGAGAAGCTGAAGCCGAGGAGAGAAAAGCAAAAAGGGAACATGAGGAAAAACTGTTAGCATTTGAGTTAGAACAATTAAAATTGACAAATATGGGTATTGCTAATCAGTCAAATGGTAATAGTGGTAAACCCTTTACTTACAAGGTCAAGGTACCAGCGTTCAATCCTTCCAGTGATGACATAACATTCTGGCTGGATAGATTTGAATGCTCTTGTCGAGCCCATAATGTGGATAAATCCCAATATGCTAACCAGTTATCAGAAAATTTGAAAGGTGATTCTCTGACTAGTTTAAGTTTGGTTGAAGAGACTGACAAGGATAAGTATGATGTTATTAGGGCAGCTTTATTGAAAAAATATCAATTAACAGAGGAAGGTTACCGTCTTTTGTTTAAGAAAATGGTACCTGAATCAGGGGTAGAATTCTCAGAATTCATTGCCAAGAACACGTCTTACATTTAATCGTTGGATTGAGCAGTCCAAAACAGAAAAGACATATGAAGCCCTTATGGACTTGTTGCTCAGAGACAAGATTATGTCAAGTGTAAATAAACCATTCCTTGAATTCCTACATGAGCGTAAACCCAAGACACTAAAAGAAATGGAAGAATATTGTACAAATACGTCACGGCACATCCGGACGTAGCTTTTAGCAATGCTAATACACCATACAACCCTAATTACTCACACAAATTTCAGGGACCACAAAACAAGTTTAATAAAAAGGGTAACCATAATAGTTATCAAAACCAAGGTAACCAATCATTTCAGGGTTCTTCTGCGAAGAACTGGAGGCGGGCCGACAGCCCTCGATACAGGGGTGGTCATAATTATAGGAATTTCCGCAGAGGAAGTCATTATAGGAACTATCCAAGTCATCCATCATGGAGACAACAAGATCATAGTTATAGAGATACTCATTATAATGAATATGATAATGGTAACCATGAGAACTATGACTCAAACCCAAATAGGGGTTACAATAGAGGAAATAATAATGATTACAGAAGCAATAATAATCGAGGGTCCAAAGGTTGTTATTGCCGGGAGTTGTAGTGAGGATAAGCTCTCACTGCAGATAAAATACTTCTATGGCACGCGCCTCAAACAGCCTCTGACAACCAAGTCCAGCTCCCGGCCTTCACGTGTGGCTCAATTTGAGCCCGGCGGAACTGTTTCCACTGACGGGAGAAGGGGCAAAGGCGAGCGACTGGCGCCTTAAAACCAGCAGCTTCGGGCAGATAGTCCTCGTGATCCTTGGTTGGTAGCTTATCTAAGAGAAGGAACTCTGAATTCAAACCACCGCTGCCTTGCGGGAATATCCATTTGTGGAATTGGCTTCGGGAGTAAACCCTGAGGATAAATCCGGAGTCGGAGTCCCTAAGGCAGTCTAATGTCGATTCGACATTATTCTGGCAACTCCTGTGACATGGCTGGTACCAAACTGTATCGGCTACTGCCGTTCCTTTGGATCTACCGGCTGTGTGGAGAGGGGGAACATGCTGCATGGGCAACAGCTTGATCTCCATATAACTGTGCCCAAGCTCACGCCCTGGAGAGGACACTCCAGCTTCACCCTATAGGTGTCGGCAAAACACGGGAAGTAGCAGTTACCGGTTATAAGCATTTTGCCCAATTGGCGTAGGGCATGGCGCCAGGGGCTACTTCCGACAGTGGGAGAGGTTCTAGGATCTCACTGGACAGCTACCGCCCGCTTCAAGCTGGGCAGCCCCCAGTCAATAAGGTGTTGTCCCGCCACTGTCTGCTTTCCCCATTGGGTGCATGGGGATTAGGGTCAAACCCGAATTGTGGACAGAAAATTTTGCACCAAGCAATTATCGAAAAAATAGAAATAAGCAAACTCTCAGATTGGGATGCTGGAACGTCCAGACTATGTTGACTGGTCTATCCGAAAACCTACAGGTTGTAAACGATGTAAGGAAGACAGCCATAATTAATGATGAGCTTAAACGACTTCAGGTGGATATAGCTGCACTTCAGGAAACGCACCTGGCGGGCTCTGGAATGGTGAGCGAGAAGGACTACACATTTTATTGGCAAGGGAAAGATCTTGATAAAGCTAGAGAACACGGAGTAGGTTTTGCGGTAAAAAAATCGCTAACTAACATGGTTGAACCAGGCGAGAATGGATCAGAACGCCTGTTAACGCTCCGCCTGCAAACTAGCACAGGTCCCATCACCCTTGTCAGTGTGTATGCTCCTACTCTGTACTCTGCCTCAGAAGCTAAAGATGAGTTCTACGAGAATCTAGCAGCAGTAATCAAAAGCATACCTAGGTAAGAACAGCTTGTTCTCCTTGGTGACTTTAACGCTAGAATGGGTGCCGATAATGTTTCATGGCCTTCATGTCTGGGCAGGTTTGGTATTGGCAAGATGAATGAAAATGGACAACGGCTCTTAGAGTTGTGCGTCCACCATAACCTCTGCGTGACCAACACCTACTTTCAGACAAAACCCCAGCATAAGGTGTCATGGAGACACCCACGATCCAAGCACTGGCACCAACTTGACCTGATTCTCGTCAGAAGGCCACTCCTCAGGTCTGTGCTCTCCACGCGCTCGTACCATAGTGCAGACTGTGACACAGATCACTCCTTGGTTTGCTGCAAAATCAGAGCACAACCAAGAAAACTCTATCGTGTCAGACATGAAGGGAAAAAACGCATTGATACCAGCAAGATGTCAGACCCTTTCATGATCGCTCAATTCACTGCGACCTTCAAAAAAGTGCTCAGTAGCCCTCAGCATGGTGATACTATTATAGAGAACTGGGAGCATCTACGGAACACCATTCAAAGTACTGCTCTTGCCACCTTTGGTAAGAAAACAGCAAAGTCAAATGACTGGTTTGACGCTTCATCAGATGTGATGGCACCTGTTATTGAAGCTAAGCGCAGTGCTATGAATGAATACAAACGTTCACCGAGTGCCAGAACCCTACAGATCCTGAGGGCTACGAGAAGCAAAGTTCAACAAACTGCTCGACGCTGTGCAAATGACTATTGGCTCCAGCTCAGTGAGAGCATCCAGATCGCAGCGCAAACAGGCAACATTAGACAAATGTATGACGGTATAAAGAAAGCACTTGGCCCCCATAAAAGTAAGACGGCACCACTAAAAACCATCAGCGGAGAGAAGCTAACCGATAAGGATAAGCAGATGGAGAGGTGGGCCGAGCACTACTCTGAGCTTTACGCTAGAGACAATACCGTTACGCCTGCAGCCCTTGATGCTGTCAATAGTCTGTAAACTATGGATGAGCTGGATGCCGAACTAACATTAGAGGAACTCAGTAAGGCCATTGATAGCTTGGCCTCTGGCAAAGCACCAGGCAGTGATGGGATTCCTCCTGATTTAATCAAATGCTGTAAGAGCACGCTATTACATCCCCTGCATAGGACGCTGTGCCAGTGCTGGGAAGAGATAACTATTCCTCAAGACATGCGAGATGAAAAGATTGTAACACTGTATAAAAATAAAGGAGACAGAAGTGATTGCAATAACTACAGAGGCATCTCTCTTCTTAGTATTGTTGGTAAGGTTTTTGCCAAAGTCATCTTAATGCGACTACACAAGTTAGCTGAGCGCATATATCCAGAGGCACGGTGTGGATTCCGAGCTGGTAGATCAACAACAGACGTGATCTTCTCTCTCCGCCAGCTTCAGGAAAAATCAAGAGAGCAGAAAAGACCATTATATATCGCCTTTATAGACCTCACAAAAGCATTCGACCTGGTTAGTAGGGATGGACTCTTTAAAATCCTCCTGAAAATAGGCTGCCCTTCTAAAATGCTGGAAATGATAAAGTCATTCCATGACGACATGAAGGGAACAGTCCAATATGCTGGAAGCACGTCACAGCCCTTTGATATACGAAGTGACGTTAAACAAGGCTGTGTTCTGGCTCCGACCCTCTTCGGAATCTTCTTTGCCTTACTCTTGAAACATGCATTCAGAGATGCAACTGAAGGAATATGCCTTCACACTAGGTCAGATGGCCGTCTGTTTAATCTTTTAAGGCTGAAGGCAAAAACAAAAATCAGAAGGGTCACTATAAGAGACTTGTTGTTCGCTGATGATGCTGCAGTCGTCACTCAAAGCCAACAGGAGCTTCAGAGCTTGATGAATCGCTTCACTAAAGCATGCAAGGACTTTGGCCTCACAATAAGTCTAAAGAAAACGAATGTGCTGAGTCAGGATGTGGGTGCTGCACCAGTTATCACTATCGATAACTATGAATTGGCAGTGGTGCACCACTTCACATACCTAGGGTCTACCATCAATGACAAACTCTCACTGGATACAGAAATCGACAGCCGCATTGGCAAAGCTGCAGCTACCTTTGCCCGCCTCACATCGCGTGTTTGGGGAAGATCTAAACTCACAAAGAAGACCAAAGCTGCGGTATATAATGCCTGCGTCACCAGCACACTCCTATATGGCAGCGAGACCTGGACGACCTATGCTAAGCAAGAAAGAAGGCTCAATACCTTCCATTTGCGGTGTCTACGCCGCATCCTCGGCATCTCGTGGAAAGATAAATTGACAAATGTCGAGGTGTTGTCACGTGCTGGTCTTCAAAGTATGTATACGCTGCTTAGACAGCGCAGACTTCGCTGGCTTGGCAATGTTCGCCGCATGGAAGATGGTCGCATCCCAAAAGATATCTTCTACGGACAATTAGCAGATGGCAAGAGAACAGTTGGGCGACCACAGCTGAGGTTCAAAGATGTGTGCAAGAGAGATATGAGGGCACTGGACATGGATCCAGCAACATGGGAGGATGAAGCTGCCGATCGCACTAAGTGGCGATGCTGTTTACGGCACCACCTTAGATTGGGCGAAGAGAGGCTCACACAAGAAGCAGAGGTGAGGAGAAAATGTCGAAAGGAGCACCAGGAAAATAAGCAGCTGAGGGCTGCCACCTCAGGGGCGCATTCCCATAGTCAGTTATGACTGAAGGGGCTATTATTATTATTATTATTATTATTATTATTATTATAATCGAGGTAGATCACAATAGAAAAAACATAAATCACATTATCAGGCAAACTCTGCACAGCAAGAGTCACATGAAGCCTATAAACAGACTAAAGATAATAATGACGCTAATAATATGGCATGTTCCGCTTTTGATTTTGGGGAGCATCTCAGTCCCCCCAATGCAAAACATTATTTGAACCAACTACGGTGTCCACTTTAAGTTGTCGCCATCCTCTTCCTGCTCTTCCTGCGTCAGTCGCGCATGATGGAAGACGTTCTCTTGTCTTACATAAAGGTTTAGTAAATGACAATCCAGTCTCAGTTCTTTTTTATTCTGGATGCACCACAATTGGTGTTAGGCAATCACTTGTAGATCCTTCTCGTGCCACCGGAAAAGTAATCAAATGTGTGACATTTGGCGGCACCTTAGAGAAATACTCTACTGCTATCATTAAGATTGCTACTCCTTTCTTTACAGGAGATGTACACGCATGTCTTCTGCCGAATCCGATCGCTGATCTTATCATCGGTCGTATTCACGGAGTCAAAGAATGCACTCCACAACAAATTTCCGTTTGGGAAAAACAAAATATGCAAACTGCTAATGCTGTAGTCACTAGAGCTCAAGCTCTTAATATGCCTCAAACTTCATCTATTGAAGATAATGAGGTGCATAACCAAGATGATCCCTTGGTAATTTCTCGTGACTCGTTTATAAAACAGCAAGAAGATGATCCGACTCTAAAGAAATTCTTCACGCTTGCAACAAAAGGTGATCCGAATAAAGATACAAAGCGTAAATTTAGGATTACAATGAGGAATGGCGTACTTGTACGTATGGTGCAAGACTCCGCTAAGTCAAGTCATTCTCAAATCCTGGTTCCCAAGAATTTGAGAGTTAAAATTTTGCAGCACGCTCACGACTCTAAGTGTGCTGGACACATGGGTTTTTCCTGTACTAAGTCAAGAGTTCTTGTGGCTTTCTTTTGGCCTTTTGTGAACAAGGACATACGGATTTATTGTCGATCTTGTAAAGTATGTCAAGAGGTCAAATCCAAAGGTCCACGCCATGCTGCACCTATTCAGGCTGCAGACATCCCTATTCGACCATTTCAGAAAATGGCGATAGACATCATTGGTCCATTTAAGATCAAATCTGGTAGAGGACATCAATTTATCTTGACGTGTGTTGATATGTGCACTCGTTGGCCAGAGGCTATTCCTCTGAAGAGCATTACTACTGCTGACATTGCAGATGCTCTTTGGCTTATATTTTCTTGTCGGGGATTCTCCGGAGAGATATTATCAGACCATGGCACCCAACTAATATCGGATACCATGTCTCAAGTAATGTCTACTCTGCAGATAGAGAGATCTTTGAGTAGTATCTATCATCCTATGTCCAATGGGATGGTCGAACGGCTAAATAGAACACTCAAAAACTTACTAGGGAAGATAACTGAGGATCATCCTCAAGATTGGGACAGGGTTTTACCCGCGGCCCTCTTCGCTTACAGAGAGGTCCCCAATGAACATACAGGATTTGTTCCCTTTGAACTTGTCTTTGGCGCGCGACCGCGCGGCCCTAAGTCTTTACTTCATGATCTCATAACCGCTGATAATATTACCGATGACACAAAATCTTCTTACGAATAGGTCATCGCGCTGAGACAAAAGATTATCGAAGCATGCAAATTGGCAACTTCTTCTTCTGAATTTGCTAAACAGAAGGCAAGACAATTTGCCAATAAGAAAAGAACCTTACGACAACTTTGTCCTGGTGACAAAGCATTTGTTTTACTACCTTGCAGGGAAAACAGACTTCTTATTTCTTGGAAAGGTCCATACGATATAATCTCGAAAATTTCCGATGTTGACTACATTGTTGATATTGATGGAAAGCATAAAACCTTCCACATCAATATGCTTACGGAATTCCATGAACGTCCAGATTATTTACAGCCTATTTTCCAGGCAACGGACGATTCTCCAGTCCAACATGGTCATTACTCATCACTGTCCGTAATAAAGGATGAGGAAAAAAGTTTTTCGGATGTTAATCTTCCGCTTCCGATGATTCCACTTCATTCTAGTGAATCATGGAAAAATGTTACTGTTTCTCCTGATTTATCTCAAGGAGAACAGCGACAAGTTTCGGCTATGTTACAAACATTTCAGGATGTCCTTACTGACATTCCTGGACAAACTCATGTCATTGAACATGACATTATTCTAACTGACCATAATCCTATTAGAGTCAGACCTTATCCTATTCCTATACATTTTCAAGCACAGGTTGAGAAGGAGTTGGATGAGATGATAGATTTAAAAATAATTGAACCATCCACTTCTGCATATTCTTCGCCGATGGTTATTGTTCGGAAAAAAGACAATAACATACGTCTTTGCGTTGACTATCGCAAATTGAATCAAGTTACGAGGTTTGATGCTGAACCTATGCCTTTACTAGAAGAGCTACTTACTAGGCTTTCTAAATCTCATTTTTTCCACTAAACTTGATTTGTCTAAAGGATATTGGCAAGTTCCTTTATCTGAACGCGCCAAAACTTTTACTGCTTTTTCTACACCTAGAGGCCTTTTTCAATGGAATTTCATGCCTTTCGGCCTTATGAACGCACCAGCTACATTCGTACGCATGATGCGTCGAATCCTATCTCATCGGTCAGATGTCATTGCGTACCTAGACGACATCTGTCTTTTCAGCGATACTTGGGAAGTTCACTATTCAGGGTTAGTTGAATTGCTATCTACCCTACGCGAGTATAACCTGACAGCGAAACCTTCTAAAGCCTGCATTGGTTTTAGCGAAATTTCTTTCCTAGGCCATCGAGTTGGTCATGGTTTCCTAAAGACAGAGGACCATAATATAACTAAGATACTTAACATCTCTATTCCTAAGACTAAAAAGCAAGTGCGAAGTCTCTTAGGTCTTATTCAATTTTATGGAAGATTCATTCCGAATCTATCCTCTTTCATGGCACCTCTTTCTACACTACTAAAGAAAGGGTCGCCTAATATGGTCCACTGGTCCCACGAATGCCAATCCTCTTTGGATAAGATTAAATATTTGTTTTCAACACCACCTATTTTAGTGTTACCTACTACAAATAAGACATTTGTTCTTCGTAGTGGCGCTTCATCCACTGGGATTGGAGCGACACTAATGCAAGAGTACTCTGGAACTCTGCATCCTGTAATGTATATCTCTAGAAAACTTAATGCTGCAGAAAGGAATTATTCGGTTTTAGACCGTGAACTATTGGCTATGGTATGGTCAATTCTCAAACTACAAAGATTCCTTCCAGGCGCACATTTCATAGTAGAAACCGACCAGAAAGCTCTTACAGCTATACAGAGTAAGAATTTGAAGAGCTCGAGGTCTACTCGATATGCGATTGCTCTTCAACCTTTTCATTTCTCAGTACGAGCTATCCGTGGATCAGATAATGTGATGGCAGACATTTTATCTAGATGACCACATGATTCCACCTAACTGTTAGGTCTTGGACTTCTTACCACATCTAAGTCTATAACAGTTCTTTCTCTATATCAAGATAGATTCACATTGTAATTTGTAATATAATGATTGTATCACTACTATCACTACGTTTATGGATATATATTCACCGCTGTTCGTTGATGATTTTTCTTCTTTGTCAATCATGAACTTATCGTGCTTAAATATGAAATTGTAATATGAAATTGTTATATGCATTGTGTCATTGCCAGCATTGTGGTATACGTTGGTGGCACCTCCCTGGAAATATGTATACTTAAGAGAAATGCTTTTTCTGAGATGTTGAGATATATTCTCACGAGTCGATCTATGACTTTACCTTAATTTGTCATTATAAATTACTCTTATTAGTCATCTGCGCATTTTTCGTGCGTTGTGAGCCTATTGTATGTTGCTCTCAGATGGAAAAAAAAATTTCATTTTTTTTCCGAGGGTTGCGGTAGTCTGTTACCAACAGATTACTGGGGACAATGAAGATAGAGATGTTTGTATATAAGAAGATATTTATTTGTTTGTATACTTGTTATGTTTGGAAATATTTGGTAATAATATTTTGAGTCTGAGATTAGAACTCTAGTCAAAGGGCGAATACTCATTTTTTGCTTCGAGTGAAAGTAAATATATAGTCGCCCCACTTGAATATAGTTGAAAGGTTAACATTAGCGCATGCCCAATGAGACGATGAGTCGTCGGTGGGGCTTCCGTGATGATGGACGGATCTTGAAGGCTGTCGGACTAATAAGAGTCTGAATTTTTCGTTATTGTGATTGATTCTGGGGAAGAGAGGAGTTTTCTCTCAGTATACTATGATGGTCGATACTTCTCCCAGTATATATATGTTAGTGTGCTAGTTACTAGTATTTTCTGAACTGAAGGTAAAGAAGGAACATTTTCTAAAACTTTACCTAGGCCTAACGACGCCATAATAATAATAATAAATTCTTTAAGCACCAAACACGGCGCATAAGGCAGAAACCAGTGCTCTCCAGGTTGTTCGTTGTGACGCCACTCCTCTTAGCTCTTGCACATTATTTAGGCCCAACGTTCTTCCTTCTCTTATTATTGTTCTTCTGAGTGTTTCTTTTGGTCTTCCTTTTTTCCTCTTACCCTCAGGAACCCAAGTGAGCGCCTGTAGTGGTATTCTGTTGTTTTGCATTCGTAGGACATGACCGATATATGACCATCGTCTTTTCCTTATATAGTCGGAGACATATTTCTGCCTAGAGTCTTCTCTTATTTGTCGATTAGTCTTGAATTCTTTCCAACTGATGTTCATGAGTTTTCTAAGACATTTGTTCTCGGATGTATTCAGCTTGTTCTCCAATGATTTTGTTATTTTCCAACTCTCACAGCCGTATGTTAACACTGAGATAACATTTGAATTAAACAGACGAAGCTTGGTATGTATATTCAATGATCGTAATTTCCAAATGTTAGATAATCTATTGAAGGCGCTAGCTGCCAAAGCAATTCTAGTATGGATTTCTCTTGTTGTGTCACCATCCTGAGTCATTTTACTGCCTAAATAATTGAAACTTTCAACTTTCTGTAGTTTTTTCCCCGTTCAAGATGATATCAAAGGTCTCGTTAGAAAAGTTCATAGCTTTAGTTTTAGAGGCATTTATTTGGAGACCAATTTTAACCGAGAGATGACACAAATTATTTATTGCTTCGTGGGATTGTCTTGGTGTTGAACTTAAGAATGCTACATCATCTGCGAAATCCAGGTCCCCCAGGAATTTTCCATTTGTCCATTTTATACCCAATTGTTCATTGTGGGTATAGTTTCTCATAACCCAATCAATAGCTATTCCAAAAAGTAATGGTGACATAATACAGCCTTGTTTCACCCCTGTTTCTACATATATATATATATATTTGATGGATCGTATGTAGACGATTCCTGTACTAGCAGCACTGTGAGTGGATATAAGTAACATTCCTTATGGGTATGGAAAGCCCAAAGACATTAGATGAGCAAATGAACGGAACTTTCATTTGTAGTGAGGATATCTTTTGGATGAACGTCGCTCACTTGGACCGGCGCCATTTTGAATCCCACTGTTGGTCTATTTGAATTGTCAATCGGAGAACGGAGATATCTTATTACCTGATGACGATACCAGGACATACATTGTATTGAAGTCTACTCTTTGTTATTTGAGATTGTCAACCTTAAAAGAAAGACCCTGTTGAAGCTAAAGCCTAAAAGACTTAGCCTGAAAGACGTAGTCAGCAGAGGGTCTGTAAGGGAGCATTGTGATGACCATTATTATTGTTAACTCAAACTGATACGACTAGTCAGTGGAGGTATGAGACGATAGACTATCATAACTATATATTTGCTCCTATCGTCAGATTATATTTACATGCTATGAGATTGCCAAATTGCTGTTGCCACCCATTTGTCAAGTATCCAATGATTTGTTGTGTCAACCTGTTCCAATGACTGTCAGAGTGTGTGTCATTAAACTGTCTAAAACGTCCACAGTAGTTCCAGTTATCATTGACTTCCAGCCGTGAGGGTATGAATGCATTATTACCAACTGGTCAACTCTACAGAACCATTTATGCATTCGCGTATTGACACTCATACTAACACTCATTGTCAACAATACATTCTTGTCAGGGCCCCAACAGTCGGTAACCTCACCTATTTCAAGAACATTGTGACTGGACGAGCTATATAAAAAAACGCAGTCTTTATCAGTAGGGCAGAGCACTATTAACTTATATCTGATCCGTCGCCTTTTGTGAAGAATTAAGCAATGGTTTTAGCCCGTTCAAGCGCCCACCCCTACCCCCCCCCCCCCGCCCCCCCCCCCCCCCCCCCCCATACAGTTACATTACTCGATCAAACACTGCACGTAAAGTTAGAATAGAGGCTTTTTATAATGGAAACAATGCGGCTGGGAATTCCATAAGCCCTCAGAATTTTCCATAGGCTGTCCCTGTGTATGCTGTCGAAAGCCTTTTCAAAATCAACAAAGTTAATGTACAGCTGTCTCTGCCATTCTGAGCACTGCTCTATAATGTTCCTGAGGGCAAATATATGATCTGCACATCTTCTGTTCTTTCTGAAGCCCGCTTGTTCTTTCCTCAGTTTATGGTCAACTGCTTTTGAAATTCTCGCTAAGTACATTTGTGGGCTACAAATTAACCGGTGCATTGTCCCTCTGTCCACCCACCGATGTTAGCCTCTCTGAATAACACTGACAAACAACATTTTTCTTTCTTATATAAGAATACGTCAGTTTCTTGCGCTGATTTCAAATCTGAAATCCGTTTATCTCTATCACATCGGGTTCTTAAGATATTTGTGAATAAATATATTTTTGGGAAACCGTTATTTGCTCCGTTTCATTTTTACTATATAACTTATTAAAAATTAATAAAAAGCAACATAATTCTACTTTTTATACTGCTAAAAGATGCATGACAGATGTTACGCGATTTTTCAAATAGTTACTGTATTTTGAAATAATTCTGAGCAAAATATGGCTTCTAGAAGTTGTAGAAAATCGGCTGATCTGTTCTGTTACGTGTGCGGATATTTTACCGATCGTGTTGACCAGAAAAACTTTACACCATTACTAAAGAAAGCATATGAACTTTATTTCGATTCGAAAGTTGATGATGCAAATAAATCTTGGGAGCCAAATGCAGTTTGTTCGATACATTGGCAGGTTGGTTACGAAAATCGCCGAAGCATAAGTCGATGCCTTTTGGAGTGCCAGTAATATGGCGTGAACATACAAATCACACTACTGATTGTTACTTCTGCTTGACAAATATCCATGGTTTCACTTTTAAAACTAGAAAGTCTGTGGTTTATTCAAATATTGAATTGGTTTCGAAACCAGTGCCTCATGATCCAATCACGTGTCCGATCCAAGTACCACAAGAACAATATCCGTTGGACGTGAATGAACCATCAGAAAGTGATAGTTTACCTGCTTTAGAAACTAATTCTGACTCAGATTACATACCGGTGAATGATGGTGTTTACTTAATTAATCATTCAGAACTTTCAGATCTAATACGTGATCTCGCTCTTACCAAAGGACAAGTGGAATTACTCGGTTCGCGACTCAAAGAATGGAATCTTTTAGCGCCCAATACTCCGATATCTAAATTTCGTCATAGACACAGAGAATTTGTTCAATACTTTGAGATGGATGATGACATTTGCTATTGCAAAGATGTAAACGGTCATGAGCACATAGTCAACGAATGGCGATTTTTCATCGATTCTTCCAAGACTAGTCTAAAAGCCGTGTTATTGCATAACAGAAATTTATTTTTATCAATTCTAGTCGCCTACTCTGTTCATATGAAAGAAACTTATGACAATATGGCTATACGTTTGGAAAAAATAAAGTACATTGACTACCAATGGCGGATTTGTGGAGACCTAAAGGTCATTGCAATTCTCACGGGCATGCAGACTGGGTATACTAAATTTTGTTGCTTCCGATGTGAATGGGACAGCCGCAACAGACAGGAACATTATGCAAGAAAGGTGTGGCCTATCCGGGATCGTATGCAGCTCGGGCATAAAAATGTAATACACGAGCCATTAGTTAACAAAGACAGCTTCATTTTACCACTGTTACATATAATGTTGGGGTTCATGAAGAATTTTGTAAAAGCGTTAGATAAAACGAGCAAAGCTTTCACTTATCTTCGAGAAAAGTTTCCGCAACTTAGCGATGCAAAGATAAAGGAAGGTATCTTTGTAGGACCTCAGATTAGGAAAGTTATTGCAGACAAACAATTCGAGAACTTGTTACATGGTAGTGAACTTCGCGCATGGATGGCATTCAAATCGATCGTCGATAACTTTCTGGGAAATCACAAATCTGTCGACTATGTTGCATATTGTTAAGCAGTGCATAGATGCATACAGAATTATGGGCTGTAACATGTCCATCAAAATCCATTTGCTCGATTCGCATCTTGACTTTTTCCCTGACAACCTTGCCGAAGTCAGCGATGAACATGAAGAACGATTCCATCAAGATATCGCCGTAATGGAGTCACGTTATCAAGGACGGTCGAGTGTGACCATGCTTGCCGATTATTGTTGGATGCTTCATCGCGATGTACCACATGCCATTCACCGACGAAAGTCGACTGCAAAGAAATTCAAGCCTACATAACTGTTATACTTCTTGTACGAATGATGTTGTAATACTGTATGCGTTGTTAAAAAACTTCAATTGCGTATTTCTAGAGATCCCGACCTGATAGAGAAAAACGGTTTGCAGATTTAAAAACAGCGCATTAAAATTGACCAGAAAACATAGAAATGTTAGAGAAAGAAAAAAAAGTTTTTTTTTTTTTTTTTGTTAGTCAGTGTAATTAAACTCTTGAGTATACACAGCGCAGCTCAGTGAAGATGATTAGAAATCACCAATGTTCTTCTGGATATTAAACTAGGTAAATATATGCTTGGACAGCGCAAATGCAATGATTTGCCTGAAAGACAATTAAAAACGTACGTATTTATCTCACAAAATGGTATTATAAACTTTAGGCACACGTGATGTAATCATCACTGCTCCATTAGGCGTCTAGGGTCACCTCTGCTGTCGGTTTTCTGTACGACTAGCAAGAAGGAATTACCAGCGCTTGCTGGAGTGGTTTATGAATATACTATTTTCATATGTTGAGGTTGCCAGCCTCCTTTGACTGGTATAACCACTTAGCAAGTTGTCGTGATTTGGTCTGTCTTACACCACGGTCATATTTACCACACGCAATAATATAGGAAAACAGACCGAAATAATGGCCAATGAAAACGCTCCTTTTTCTGGTGTGTATAATGAAACCTTTTAGGTTTAACATAGAGGCCCATTTGGTGCAAATGATAGTAAGAATTTATTTAATTTCTTAAGGACTAAAGAAGTTTAAACGGAAAGGTATAGATATTTAAACAACGGGAATGTTACTTGAGAGGTAGGTGCAAAGAATTCCTCGAATAATAATTCAATTATAGAGAAAAATCGTTTAACTTGACATCTATACACCAGGATAGTCCCCAATTTCGTTAAAGTCTGCATAGATTTAAATGTATTTTGCTAACTAAACAATTATTAGATAGAAAGGTAGAGATAAATTCACAGTATAATTCTAACTTTAAATGATCAAAATCGGCACAGAATTGAGAGAGATATTAAATATTAAAAATGTTGCACATTGGACAAGTAGGCAGAAATCACTTCAATTTTAGATTCCTGACGACGTTTTTACCCCATGTTATCCGAGAGGGAGGGTGCGGTACTATAAAAGTCCTTGAACTTGGCTGATTGGAGGCCACAACATTTTCAAACACTTGCTGAACAGAAGAAAGCGGCAAACGTGTGCTGTCAAATGCTGTGCCGCTTTATCTGCATAGCAGATCTAGATACCTATTTACAGCCTGTTACAGCTTATGTGTATTGCCTGAGGGTAAGAAAGAATATATATATATATATATATATAAATATATATTTATATATATATATTTATATATATATTTATATATATATATATATATATATATATATATATATATATATATATATATATATATATATATATATATATATATATATATATATATATATATATATATATGTGTGTGTGTGTGTGTGTGTAATTTTCTGGTGATTAATTCACTTGTGTGTTATGAAGTGTGTTGAATGTGTTAAGAAACAAATTACAGGACGAGTGTGCTGCCGGCTTGAACGCAAGCGTGTGTTGACTTTTAGAGACAAAAGCCAGCATTGGGAAATGTGTAGAATAATTGAGAATGATGGCAAAAATACGACTGTAAGTTTAATAATGCATTTGAAGGAGTATTTCTTAAAGGAACGACACACTGATCAGGAACATAAGAAAGGATGACAGGATTTGTTAACATGTATTAATCAAGGTGTCGCTTAATAGTTTGTACTAAACCAAATCATTGTATGGAAGCAGATTATGGACAAATGAATCTACTTAGGATTTATAAGGAAAGTGTAATCACATTGAACTGGCTGTGAGTGGTACTGAGGTAAATTGTCCTGTGCAAATGTTAGCACAATGTCTGACACTGTTTTTTACGTCCATTGTGTGTGAGGATAGAATAGTGCTGGACCATACAAGGGTTGTGATTATTTGTATTACAGGTTTTATCCTGCAACTACCAAGATGGTACGAGACATCCACTTCTGTGGGACTCTGTGGTGCAAACGTTCTCAAGCTTCATAGAACTAGTCACCCTGTTTTCCCCGGCCTGGAGATCCAGACATTGTGTGATCCTAGCTATAGTTGGATGCTTCTCATTTTACCAGATAAGAGGAACACAATTCCACTGGTCAGCCTATCCAGAACATTTGTAATACAAATAAAATACAAATAACAAGAACAGTTTGAGTGAGGACTCATGAAGGACTTTATTAAAGTAACTTACAAACTTCACAGTCCAGCGAAAGTGACAACCATAAGTGAAATAAATAATTGACATTTTAAATATAACTTTATCATATTGAAGTATTGTGGAAATGACATTCCGTGTGTATTTTTTTTTATTTTGTAAAAACCTTTGAAATTCTTTATCATTTTCCTAACCGAAAAGAGAAACGGTATAGGATCAATAAATTGTAAATATATTTATATAATCAGTCTTGCTTGATTATTTAATTTGAGTTAAGGTTTTGATTGATATATATATATATATATATATATATATATATATATATATATATATATAACACAACGGGCTGATCACCCGTTTGCCAGTCACTTCGATTACGGAAACAACAGCAAATGGATTGATTTGCCGTTGCCCTAAAGACGCCAATAGGCGTGATGGGAAACAATGGCAAAGAAAACCTATCTGCTGTTGCCCTAAGACGCCATTAGGCGTAATGGCCACTGACTGCTTTGACAGTCGGTGGCTAAGGACGGAAGAAGAAGAAGAAGATATATGTATATATATATATATATATATATATATATATATATATATATATATATATATATATATATATATATATATATATATATATATGGTTAATTAATTAATCCCCTAGCAGAGTCAATATAAATATAATAACCATTATTCACAAGAGGATCTTGAGAGGTAGCACTTAGACCTTCAGGACCAAACACTATCATCATATTTAAAGGTTTATACAGCTTGACCCTACCTTTGATTATCGATACACCCTTACTCTTTTCAGAGAAGGGGGTATTTCTTATAAGACCAGTCTCTTATCTGGCACTATCCTGGTATCATCTGATATATCTTTTTGTCCAGGATGTCTTACATTTTAATAACATGTGAACCTCTCGCGACACAAGTACAGACATGTTACATTTCACGTTTTAATATATATGTTCACAATATTACATTTGTAAGAGATAAGCAAGGAAATCTCATCACGACAGCAGAGGGACAGGAAACAAGATGGGCAGAGCATTTCTGAGAAACTCTGAACAAGGAACCACCAGAGACACAATTAAATGTTCCTAAGGCTGAAAATGATCTAGATGTTAATACAGACATTCCACGAAAAGAAGAAATCATCACAGCAATCAAAGGGTTAAAGAATGGAAAAGCTCCTGGCCATGATAAGTTAAATGCAGAGCTATTTAAGACAGATCCTGAGCTTTCAGCAGAACTATTAGAACCACTAATTGCACAAGTCTGGAAAACAGGGACAACACCGACGGAGTGGAACAAAGGAAAAATTGCCAAATTGCCCAAGAATGGAGATCTTGCAGACTGCAATAATTAGAGAGGAATAACTCTTCTCTCAGTTCCCAGCAAAATACTAGGCAGGATAATTATACAGAGAATTTCAAAAGCGGTAGATCACAAACTGAGGAAAGAACAAGCAGGATTTAGAAAGAACAGAAGATGCGTAGATCATATACGAGGCGCGTTTTTTAAGTAATTCCCGTTTTAAAATAATAAAAAAAACCATCATATATAAAAACGATTTATTGCAGCCAAAAGTGGACCACACATTTACATTATTTCTCATCATAGTCACCATTGACTTCAATACATTTTTGGTATCGTGGCACCAGATTCTTAGTTCCAGTGTCAAGGAAGTCTGCCGCCAGATGGGTGCCGAAAATGTTAACCGATGAACACAAGCACAAACGCCTGGCTTCGGCTCAAAAATTTTTGCAGCGCTATCGAAATGAAGGAGATAAATTTGTGGGCCACATTGTTACTGTAGATGAGACCTGGATTTCCTACACAAACGCCGAATCAAAGCAACAGTCGATGCAATGGCGACACTCATGGTCCCCGAAAGCAAAGAAGTTTAAGCAAGCACCTTCTGTCAAAAAGATCATGGCCACTGTTTTCTGGAACAAAGAAGGGGTCATGTTTATTGATTTTCTAACGTGGAAAGACAGTTAATGCCAATGCTTATTGTGACACTGATAAAACGTAGACGTGCCATCCATAACAAAAGACGTGGGTTGCTGTCCACTGGGATTGTGTTTTTGCACGATAATGCTCGACCTCACACCGCAGATCGAACTGTTCAATTGTTGCAAAAATTTCACTGGGAAATTACTTAAAAAACGCGCCTCGTATTTACCCTCAGGAACATTATAGAGCAGTGCTCAGAATGGCACAGACAGCTGTACATTGATTTTGAAAAGGCTTTTGACAGTATACATAGGTACAGTTTATGGAAAATACTGAGGGCTTATGGAATTCCAAGCTGCATAGTGTCAATCATGAAAAGCCTCTATGCCAACTTTACGTGTAGCGTTGGGCAGAGTAACCTAACCTCTGAGATGAAGACAGGAGCACGAGAGGGATGCCCCTTATCAACCACTCTATTTTTAACAGTCATAGACTGGGTTATGCGACAGACAACAGAGGGGAGTCCAAGAGGAATAAGATGGACTACATTTTCTACATTGGAAGATCTGGAATATGCAGATGACATTGCACTACAAGCACATTAACATCAACACATCCAGGAAAAAACGGATAGACGTAATAAGTATAGCCAGCAGGTGGGCTTGAACATCAATCTAAAGAAGACAGAGGTCATGACGCTCAATGTGAGCAGCCCTGAGCCTATATCAGTAAGGAATTAGCAACTGGTACAGACAGACATTTTCACATACCTATGATGCATAGTAATACCAGACGGCGGAGCAAGCAATGACATCAACAACAGAATGAACAAAGCAAGAACAGCCTTTTAGTCTAAACACCATCTGGAAGTCTTCTCAGTACAGCACAAGCACAAAATTAAGATTATATCAGAGCTGTGTGCTTTCTGTGCTTCTCTGTGCTGCGTAATGCTGGAGAGTTACAGAGAAGGAAATATCGAAATTGTCCTCTTTTCACACAATATGTCTACAAAAAAAATTCTCCGAATCTTTTAGCCGAATACCATCACCAACCAAGATCTGCTTACTCAGAGCAAGCAAGAGGACATGCACGCCATCATAGCTGGCAGACGCTGGAGCTGGGTTGGCCATATCCTCAGAAGAGACTCTGATACCATCACAAGAACAGCTATGCTATGGACCCCTGAAGGAAAACGACAGAGAGGCCGACCAATAACATCTTGGCGAAGAACTGTGGAGGCTGAGATGCAAAGAATTAACCAGAGTTGGGGCACTGTACGAAGGATGGCCCCCGACCGAGCAAAGTGGATACAATTTGTTGTTGCCCTACAAGACGCCACCAGGCGTGATGGACACTATCTGCTTTGACGGTCGGCGGTTAGGGATCAAAGAAGAAGAATCTTATGACGGATGATCTGATTCCTTAGGTCTCCAGTTTTTTTATTTAAAAATGTCTGTTTACTTTTAAGTTTGAAAGTTTTCCAAATACTCTGTCCTGTTCCTTTAAATTTCCAGTACTAGTATTTAAAAATGCGGGTTTACTTTTAAGTTTTCAAAGATGCCCAAATACTTCGATCTGTCACGTATAATTTTGGAATCCGTTGTCCGATCCTTCTCTCTGGCTCTGGTGAATTGCTAGTTTGACGTGGCGATGCAGTTTGATCTGTGACTCCGATTTCGCTAGATTATATTGCCATTTCTAAGGTCAAGTCCCAGATTGTACTTTTAGACCAACTTGCCAATGAAAGTTAAAATCTATTTCGGTTCTCAAATCAAGCCATCGGTAAGCTCTTTAGAACTATATGAGTCGGGGTGTTTAATTCATAATATTCCCCGCGTGTTGTAAATTATCAAATCTTTAAATTCCAACGCGTGATCTGTTTCTAATAAGGCATTAATACTTCCGACTGCATCTTTTTGCAAGTTCACAAACAAATATGTGAACTTATTTTCGGTCTAGATGCTTTCCCACTATAATGTCTCCCCAGACAGATTATGTGTAATATTGATACACAGATGACCAGCGGAAACGATTACGTATTATCACCTGTGTTTGTGTAAAGCCCCCAGACGGATTTCTCAGATAGACAATATGGCTTTCTTTGATCGATCGTGCGCTACCACACTGTGCCAATAAAGATCGACTCTATCAAAGGTGGCTAGACGACTTAAGTGATAAAAGTATTATCCGCTGTCCACGTAGCTTTAAAGTCCGATACAGTTTGGTACCAGCGATGTAACAGGATCAACATTAAACTGCCTTAAGGACTCTGTCTCAAAATGTATCCTCGGGGTTTACTCCTGAAGCCTTCCTCGTAAACTGATATTCTTGCAAGGTAGCGGTGTTTGAAATCTGAGTTTTACCTTCTCCAAGATAGACTACCAACCAAGGATCACCACGATCCCTATCTGCCAGAAGCAGTTGGTTTAAATGCGCCAGTACCTCGCATTGGCCCCATTTTCCTGTCAATACCGGGCTCAAATTGATCCACACATGAAGGCCAGGAGCTGGAAAAGAGGATTTTCGAGATGCGTGCTGTAGAAGCATTTATCCACAGTGGGAGCTTATCCTAAAAGGCGTTTGACAGGGTCCCCTGGAGCAAACTTTGGGACTGTTTGGCAAGGAAGAATATTCCAGCACCCCTGATTCATGCTATACAGAGCTTCTACAAGTCTTGCAGAAATTATGTGAGGACAGCAAACCATAAGTCAGAAGAGTTCAGGACCACCACTGGTGTAAGACAAGGTGATATCCTATCACCTTACCTTTTCATACTCCTTATGGACGATGTCATCAAGGCATGTAAGGAGAGAACAAGAAAGTATTCAGTGGGGTACTGGAAGATGAGACAGGTCTATATTTCGGAGCTGGCATTTGCTGATGATGTTGCCCTGATTGCTAAATCAGAGGCACATCTCCAATCCAACCTGCAAGTCTGGAAGGAAGAGCTGGAGAAGAGAGGGATGGTCATAAGCAGCTCTAAAACAAAATCCATGGTGATATCACGAGAAGAAAGAAAACATCAGATTAAGTTGGGAGAACAGGTCCTGGAGCAGGTCGACCACTTTAAATATCTCGGAGCTATTATAGACCGAAAGGGAGGCATCAAAGAAGAGTTGGCCACTCGAAAAGCAGCGGCTGGGAGACTTTTTCAGGCCATAAATCGCGGATTCCTCAGCAAGAAAGAGGTTGGTAAGAAAACGAAGATGGCTGTATACCGCTCCACCTATGTCCCAGTCTTGACATATGGATGCGAGTCGTGGGCAATGACTACAACCCACAAAAGCCAGATCCAAACCTCAGAAATGAGGTATCTGAGGAAAGTGGTTGAAGTAACAAGAAGAGACATGGTCCGCAACCAGACGATCCGTCAAGGCCTAAAATCCCATCCGCTGCAGACCCAAATAGAACAGTCCCAACTAAGATGGTTTGGCCATGTCTGCAGAATGGGAGAAGGTCGGCTACCACGACAAGCATGGGAAACAAAGAGCCAGGGATCCAGACCTCCAGGACGACCCAGAGTCCGCTGGGAGGACAACATTAGACAATCTTTGAAGGACCGAGGACTAGAATGGAACCAGGCCAGGAAGAAGACAGCTGATAGAATGGTCTGGCGCTCTCTCTTCCAAACCTCTACACCTCACGGTAGAAGGGGAACGACTAAGTAAGTAAGGGAGCTTATCCTCACTACAACTCTCGGCGATGACAACCTTCTGGAAACGTGATAAGATTTACGCTGTTTTTTTATTTATTATGAATACTTCATTTTAGTTTTAAATTTCTTTAAATGTAACCAAATACAAGATAATAAAATGTTTACTCTCAACTATGCCCATAATAATAAGAGTAGCCACCTCAGTCATAACTGAGAATGTGACAGTCCTCAGCTGCTTATTTTCCTGGTGTTCCTGTCGACGTTTTCTCCTTTATTCTGCTTGCTATGAGAGCTTCTTTTCGCCCAATCAGATGTGGCGGCGTAGAGTGCATCGCCACTTGGTGCGATCGGCAGCTTCGTCCTCCCAGTTTGCTGGATATATGTCCAGTGCCCTCATGTCTCTCTTGCACACATCTTTGAATCTATTCCCATATGCACGATAGTATAATGTCTTACGTCTATCCTAAAAACATGGCCTCAAAGTTTCATATTAACTATGATAAATGACATACAATTAAAACCAAAAACCAGATGAGCGTATTCAACTTAATGGGAATGATATAGTCATTATTACAGTAGTTAACATCGTCAAGTGCTCTTGCACCGGTGTAGTCGATCATGCTTGTCACAGTAGTGATTTGGGGCGACCCCTTCTCGACCTCTCTTTCACTACGGCAGTAATCAGTTACATTTGTTGTACTGACAAATTGCTTTCCCGAGGTCGGCACTTCTTTCTTTCTCTGTGATGTAGCAGATATTTTGTACTTGCATTCTTACTCCTTTTAGTAATATTTCGTCTTGTCTGTTTACCTGCCCATCCCTGCTGAGAAAGTAGACAGGTGATGCCATATTGAAACGGCAGTCATGTTGGTGAATTCTCGTGTACCAAACCTTGGCCGCGACAGATTAACACTAAAATCGGCCAGCGTATTAGTCTATTCGCTGTTAAGGCAATGGTGCGTCTTCGCCAAGGTGGTTTTGTGTGCTCAAGTGTCAGATAACGAGATTACTCGTCTGTGAGACACCGTATGGACAGACATAAATGACCTTATCGTTTCCTGTCCGACTTTATCGAAGACATTACTTTATATGAAAGTAATAAGTTTTTGCATCTGACACTCATTGCCGTATGATGTTACAGATGTGTTGGTGAGTTTGCTGCCAGGCAATCGGATGTTTTATTACCATATATGGGAGAGGTGACCTCTGCATCATGCACATAATTTTTCCATGTCGGAAACAATATTAAATGTTCTCCCACGACACGCATGTTTGAAAACGATTGGCGCTTTCTGAGCATCGCAACAAACCAAATGCGGGGGCAGACTTGCATTGACATCTGACAATTTTTGCAAGTCTAGTTCACTGTGAGAAATAGCCAAAGACGACACCAGACCTTGCCAGAAGTTAGAATTCAGAATTCCATTTATTAGTATGGACTTTTATTGGAGTATTTTGGAAGGACTTACACAGCCCAGGAAAACTCTACAATGTTAATAAGGAACCGGAATCAGAGGAAACTGAAACAGATGGAGTCATAGTAGAAATTAATATTAAAAGTAACGACCCCCAAGAACACGTGTAAGAGGCCTAATCAAGTGCTTTTATTCATCTGAGCAAAAGGTCTGTGAGCCAGGATTGGCGTACGTTTTGCATTTTATATTTTTAAATTACTAACATGTAAACTAATATGTATATATTCTTCTTCTTCTTCCATCCTTAGCCATCAACCGGCAAAGCAGTTTGTGGCCAGTACGCCTAGTGGCGTCTTAGGGCAACAACAAATTGATCAATCTATCGCTGTTTCCACCACGCCTAGTGGCGTCTTTGTGGAACAAAAACAGACCAAACAATCTATCATTGTTTCCGTAATCAGATTGGTTGGCAAGCAGGTGATCAGCACACTGTGCGATGTTTTTTACGGGATGGGGTAAACAGCCCCATGCCCATACCCTCCTTAGTCGCTTTTTACGACATGCGTGGTAGGGTGCAGTGTTACTATTCTTTGCTCCCCTTTCGGGCCCCGGTAACACACGGGTGTATGTATATATTACCATGTGAATATTAAAATGTGAAAATTGCTAGTGGATGACCAAGTCATTTGAGGCTCGCAACCTCAGCGTATAGAATGAGGATTTCGTGAACTACCCTTGCAAGGGCTGGTGATGGCTTACCGCTAGTTTCCTAAAGAGAACTAAAAGCATGAAGTAGTCCCAAGTTCCACATGAAGCAGGGTGGGACAGATGAAAGAAACGATGTACATTCTAAGTATAAGATTTACATTTCAAACCAGTGTAATTGTCTATGTAAACATACTCACTTTAAAATTAATGAAAGTTTTAAACTGTTCAAATACTGTAGATATAAATACAAATATATTGAATTTATATTGTGAACACTTTTCAATCAGTGGAGATGTAAATGTAAACATACTCTATCTGTACTATTAACCTTTTCATGTAAATGTAAAATAAAGATAAAGCTATTCAATTTAAATGTTAAGAAAGTTTTATCTCGAGGGATTAAGTTTAATTCTAATCGAGGGTAAATTATGAGGTAGATGGAATGGTGGAATAGAGAGAAGGGGACCCATAACTACGGGTTGGAAAACGCAATACTTAGGAGAACGTTTTGTTTGTATTCTTTTACCATAGTTATTGGTGGTACCAGTGAGGGTACTAATATTAGAACAACTCTCCCATCCTTAGCCACCAACCGGCAAAGCAGTATGTGGCCAGTACGCCTAGTGGCGTCTTAGGGCAACAACAAATTGATCAATCTATCGCTGTTTCCACCACGCCTAGTGGCGTCTTTGTGGAACAAAAACAGACCAAACAATCTATCGTTGTTTCCGTAATCAGATTGGTTGGCAAGCAGGTGATCAGCCCACTGTGCGAAGTTTTTACGGGATGGGGTAAACAGCCCCATGCCCAACCCTTCTTAGTCGCTTTTTACGACATGCGTGGTAGGGTGCAGTGTTACTATTCTTTGCTCCCCTTTCGGGCCCCGGCAACACACGGGTGAATATTAGAACAAAGTGAGGGAATAAGTGGACTGACGTAGAACTAGGAACCATCATCAGAAGATCTTAGAAACGCGGGACCAGCTTGGCAGTTACTCCTTTATCTTACTTGGAACCTGCTGCGCCTTTAATCTTGACCAAAGGACGCGAGAACTCCAGTGACCTATCTGCACAGAACCAAACCATCAGCGGGAGCAGAAACTATCATTGGCAGATAAGTGAAACCCATAAGCTGCCACGTGAACTCCTTTATAAACTTTCATCCCATCACAACAGTGATGACAACTGTCTGTTAAATCATTATTCAAATTTTCTAAAACTTTGTTAAACCTAACTAATTATTGCATTTGTTATTTGTAGTTATATAAATTTAACTTCGATTTAATCAGTTTGAATGTACTGCATATTTGTTCTTGACTTCGGAAATATCGCATGAAACTCCCTTGAGATAGAAGCATTATATCCTTCTATCTACCACTCTGCCAAGAGTAATCTTTTGCGACGGTAGACACCTTTGACGACTCATATTAGATACTCTTGAGTTTTGGCCACTGTGGACCACTACTGCAAAGCAGGGGAGGCAATCAGTGACAATGCTTACCCACAGCTACCCGTTACGCAAATTGTGCCATTCGGGTAACCGGTCCTATGCTTAACCCTCCTTAGTCGCTTCTTACAACATGCTTTGTACGTTACAGTGTTACTCATCTTAGTTCCCCTTTCGGGCCACGGTAACACACGGGACGGAGGTTACAATATCTATACTGTTGCGATATCATGTATGAAAGAAGCGATCTTTACTCGCATTTTTTTAACGTGGGACTTCACATTTCCCTAAACATTCCTCCCTTAACGTCACATTTCGTCACGCAACTTATTAGCCCACTCCACCTCCCACGTGACGTCATGCGAAGACAACACCTAAAGAAGAAACTGAAAAACCTTGGACGGATAGCACAGGACAGAAAGGTGTGGCCTGTGCACTGCAGAGAGCTGAGAGTTTTTAAGTTTGGCGAGGCGCGCCCCGATCAACCTAGACACAGGGTTCGTCGGTTATATTAGGGCGCATGTCCAAATATAAGAGACCTTGTGGTGTGGTTTTGAAAGCTTTTGTTTTGACAACATCCTGTCTCCTATGCTGTTTGTTAGTTCTGTTATTGACTTTTGTACATGCTATGATGTTAAGCTATACAGTATCTTCTATTTCTGTTGCCCTCTAATCCACATGTAGATAACCTTTCCTTTTATCAGAATGAAGCCCAGCTTTCATGTTCTTATAAAAATGGGTTTCTTCCTTCTAATCCCCATATAACTAGCTGTCTAAGTGAAACACCCTGCACGAACAATGAAACAAATCTCATATGTCTTTCGTGAAAATATGGAAACGGTCTGCATTGCACAGTGAAAACTGAAGTGTGCACCTATTAATAATATGATCAGACCTTGCAATTTTTTTTCATGATACATGTTCGGGAAAATACGGAAAAAACGTGCATAGCACCGTGAAATCTAAGATGAGCACCTATTAAAAGTATGATCAGGCGTTGCAATTTTTTTTCATGATATATTGAGAATAAGTCATTATAAACTAGACTATAAAGATCCGAGGAAGGTGAAATGGAATGGAAAGGAATACAATGACCATAGGAAAACTGGTGCCGTCACCAGGACATGTAGCAGAAAAATCACAGAATATTTTTTCCTTCTCTTTTGACGGGTTAATTGCTCAAATGAATAATAAGCTTGCTTTGCACACATTTCTCTTTCTTGATTATTTACTCGTTACTCTTTTCAGCTGCCCTTCGTTCTTCACATTCTTTTGTAAAAACCTCATCTCTGTGTACCCAAGGAATTTTCTTGTTTGTTTATTGATTGTCCATGATTCACTTCCATGTGGTAGGATCGGCTCTATGTAACACTGAAGAGCTGTTTCTTGCGTTCATTGGCAAAGATCTGTTGCGTAAAACACTTTTAATTTTATGGAACGCTTCTTTTGCTTGAATGTTCTACTCTTCACCTCTGAGATGCATCTTCCATGTGATATCATTAACGTGCCCGGGTATTTTAATTTACTGACTTGTTTTAAAAGTTTCCCATTTTCCTTAATGGTGCATTAAACAGAAGTCCAAAACTTTGTCAGATTTGTAATTTGGGCACTGCGGCTTCTTGTGGTGTTTCTTTAAGAATCTTCGGGATCATTGCATCTGACTTTTTGTAGTATGAAAACGGTGATCCATTACATATGGAGTCATTTCATGACAGCTACATCTCATACAGCAGAGTAATGGAAAAAACTAATCACATATGAAGTGATATTCTGATAAACACGTTGTTTATCATTCCTACGGCGACTGATCGAAGAATCCAAATGCTTTATTTTCTTTATTCTGATTTCATCTTGAAGAACTTTCATTTTCAGTTTAAGCATGGTACAAACGGGCAATACCTATATAAAAATTCCATTTAGTTCTTCTAGGCCAAAGTATAAAATTCTCGGAAAAATATGGGCCGTTTAGTCTGCAGATAGAAACATGGCACAACCATGTTATTTAGTGAGATAACCACTACTTTAATATAAGACATGCAATGACGCCCAACACTTGCTAACACTTGTTTTCTTATCACATGTCAACCAGTCATTGCCCTGCCTCCTTGATGTATATTTAAAATCGTCCTAGCATCTACGTTAACTGTTTCTGTAACACCGCCTGTGATTATTTATCGTTACCCTTTTTAAAATGAAAACCGGTTCTTATACCCTCGTTCTTCAATGTAAAGATACATAATACCGTGCAGATTAAAGATTGACCACTTCTATCACGTGTATTTCTTCAGTCTGACGAGTTCTATATCACGATCTCTTAGCACAAAAGATGTCTATAACATGCTCGTAGCGTACATATTTCTAAAACACGATTCCATAGCGTACAGATTTCTATAACACGATCTCATAGCGTGCATATTTCTATAACATGATCTCATATCGTACATATTTCTATAACATGATCTCTTAGCGTACATATTTCAATAACCCGATCTCATAGCTTACAGATTTCTATAACACGATTGTCGCGAGAGGTTAAATAATATTGATGATGTTGATGGACAAAAAAGTTGTATCAGATCTTCTTCTTCTTCCAGTTTCCCTTCTTTCTTGTGAACCGTTATTCGTAAAACTGATTAAATACCGTTTTATTGGTTTTAATACTTATACATCTTCTTCTTCTCGTTCGCTGTTGTTTTAGTAATGTCTACACAAGAAGTCCGGTTCTCTGGATGTACGAGTATGTTGCTGTGGTTGAAAGTTCTTCAAGACTCCCAAACAGCTTTGTGTGGATGTGCGTCTCTGTTGGCCAATGTTCAGTTCGCAATTGACTAAGCATGTGGCAGTCTTGCAGGATATGTTCGGCTGTCTGTGCTGCCTGTCCACACGTACATAGGGGTGATGGGACCAATCTCAGTGACTGTTCAGTCTGTTATATCCTGTTCTAATATGGAACAGGATCACCTGTTTTGCTCGATCAAGATAGTGATAGTTGTCTCTTTGTTGGTCAATTTTCCTGATGGCCTTGATAAGGGTCTTCTTTTCCTGGAATGTGATTGTTTGTTCTTGTTGTTCCTGTGTTGCGCCCTCTTTTGCTAACGTATCTGCTCTCTCATTTCCTCGTATGCCACAGTGTGATGGTATCCACTGTAGCACTACCCTTCTTTTGATATTTACTTCGCATAGGGCTTTATTTAACTCTGGCAGTTTATCCCTGTTGAGGGCTTGCAGAACTGACATTGCATCGGTAAGGAATACAATCTGCTGACGTTGGCTTATTGTGTTATTTATTATTCCTGCAGCAATGCTTAAGGCCTGTACGTCAGCAGTGTAGTTTGAACAGAATATTCCAGTAGGTGAACAGGTGGATTCGTTTTCTTTGTCTGGATAGACCACATAAACTCCTGCGCCTCCGTTCTTCACTGCTCTGGTTGCAGATCCATCAGTATATACTTGGATCCATGCTTCTCTGGGGTATAGTTCTTCAATCATGTCACATGCTGCTATTTTCCTTTGGAGAGTATTTAGCTCTCCCACGGGGCAGGTGGTAGTTATGGAGGTCTTAATGCTGAAATTGTGTTGTTGTTCCCATGGGGTTGGGAGGAGTGTGGGAATTATTTCCTTAGTAATGTCTGGTAGTTCATCCTTGTATGTTCTAATTAGTTTTTTGGACCGATGCACAAAGCTGCTTCTCTTCAACCTCCCACTGGCTAAATCTCTAAATCTAATTTTCATTGGATGTGCTGGCACGTTCTTGTACTTTTCTGCTTGGATCAGGGTCTTAGTGTCTCGTCTGTAGAATAAAGGTGGAATGCCTGTGATTTTTTCCATTTCGTTTATAGGTGTGGTCTTCATGGCACACGTGATCAACCGAAGCGCTTGATTTTGTACCTTATCCAAGGCTTGTAGGTGTGATTTGGCTGCTGTAGACCATGCTGCTGATCCGTACTCTAATATAGGTCTTATTGCACCTATATAAACTTTCTTTAGTGTTGTTTCGTTAGCTCCCCAACTTGATCCAGCTATTTTCCTCTGTATGGCAAGTTTCCTTCTCGCTTTGGCCTCTGTTCTCTCGATGTTAGGCCTCCATGTCATTCTCTTATCTAATTTAATGCCCAAGTACACCGGTTCCTCGTCTGTTTGGACATGTATATTTCCAAGTCGTATCTCTCCTGCTTTGTCTTTGTTTGAGAGCGTGAAAAGTGTTGTTGAGGATTTTTCAGCATTGATCTGCACCATCCATTTTTCTGCCCATGCTGCTATGTTGTCTGCTGCCCTTTGTATTCGCTTATTAGCGATAGTTAGATTTTCTTCTACACACCACACCACCAAGTCATCAGCGTATAGGGCAGCTCTCACACCTTGTGGCAGATCGTGAAAGAGGTCATTGATGAACACAAGGAACAGGGTGGGAGACAATACTGAGCCTTGAGGAACTCCATGTTTTAGGAGGATTTTCTTGCTGTTGTGGCCTTCCATGGTGACTCTTGCTTTCCGATTGTGTAGGAACGACTGGATCCATTTTCTCATATTACCCTTGATTCCGTTTCTTTGCAGTTTTACTATTAACCCGTCTTCCCATACTTTGTCAAAAGCTTTTTGGAGATCTATCCATAGAGTAAAGACTTTTTCTTTTCTTGGAAGGCATCTTCAACGATCTGGGACAGGTATGTGATTTGGTCTTCTGTGCTGCTGCACTCTCTAAACCCTGCTTTTGATGATACCAGGATAGTTGCCAGATAAGAGACTGGTCTTATAAGTAATACCCCATTCTCAGAAAAGAGTAATGGTGTATAGAGTTCATAGGTTTAAGTGTGGCTGTAAAGGTTACTGAACGAGATGGTAATATGCAGTCCAGTAATCTATGGTGCCCCTCTCCTAAGACCAACCTATGGGCTGTTAAAGTATCTAGGGATAATTAATAAAATTCATAGTAACTTGAACTCAAACTTGAACAAAGTACTCAAAACAGTGCATTACACTTTCTTAGTTTTAATTATTTACATTAATCTGGTTTTGTGTTGTGTTGTTGTATTTCTTTGGAAACTCAAATAAATAGTGATGGGGATAAAACAATATAATAATGCTGTTGTAAATGTTACAAATAATATAATACACCAACTTGATAATTAATTACTAACATTAATGTCTCTGTCTTGTTGGATCTTGATCACTAGTTGGATGAATGTTCATATTCACTTTAATTAATTCACTCTGGATTCAGTGTCAATGTTAGTACCTGAAAATATAATCAAGGCATTTATATATTTAAACTGTCACTGAGACTTGTCTCTATAGTCACTGTTCACTCATGGATTTACCAGTTTATAAAATTCATCATAACTATACTGTGATGTGGTACATCATGCTCAGCTAGGTAGTCGTGTCTTAAATACTTATCTTAAATGCTTCTGCCTGCTGTGTTAATGAAGCAGTAAGGAATGGAACACCCACAGCTGAGGGTTTCCACTCTCACACCTGATGTCAATACTTGGTGCTTGAACACTTCTTACACCGATACAGTAGAACAACAGTTATCTTCGATGCTGACAAGGTGATTGACAGGATACGATATGACCTGAAACACAATATGTCCTTCATACCATCTGGCTCTAGAATCTTCCTACACAGATAGGGGATTAGTGAGGAAGTTCAGAATAGTTGATGGTAAATCAGTAAAGACAGATCAAGTCAGTGACAAGTAGATTTATCCAGTAAAATAATCTATTATTCATAAAAATCACTTTCCCAATATGTCCATGATTGACTTCACTAGTATCGCATAGACCTTATGATAAGTGTTAAGTGTATACTCAAACAATACATGAAATCAATTACTTTCATTTTTTCCTTATTCCTGATGGTATTGTCCGGTCCAGCAATCAGAAAAGGCTTTAAAAGCCTCTGAAACTAATAGCTTTCTTTCCATCCTTCCTTTGATTTAATTTCGAAACATAATTTATTTAGCACAAGGCAGTTTTCCTTCCAGGAATTGCACAATGCGATTCTACACAAATAAACACTTCCACTAATCACAGATATATAATATATATACATATTCTTAATTATTTCTCTTACCCTCAATTTCAGATACACAGGGATTTAAAGGCCAAACAGTCTGCTCACTCACGCAAATAGCAAAGGTGTTTCCGTGGCAGTATGCTGTTAGGCGTCTGTGGCCTAATGGATATGAACGCAGTTTCATAATCCAGATATACTAGGTTCGAAACCTGCTGCAGGCGGTTTGGTGGCAGATCGCTTTGTATGGATTTTTAACAATGGTATGACCGCCGTACCGTTCAGAAAGCAATGGCAAACTATTGACTGAAAAAAATTGCCAAGAAAAATCACAAACAGCCAATAAAAGCTGGGGTTGATTGCCACGTCCTGTAAGGGATAAGCAACTAACTATGCTGTTATCTGTGTTATGTCGTTTAAATTTGGCGGCGAGAGTGAAATTATTCACTAGTAGCCTCCCCTTTTATTCCTCCCAGCGGATGACGTGAAGACAAACGGTTCCATTGGATGGTTTTGGCCTATCTCGGGTACTAACTTTTCTTTGAGGATGATGCTCTCTAACCAATCTGTTAATCAATTAAAACTTTCATAATTTCTTACTCCGTTGTTCTTCAACCGATTGTTTCCATCAAGGCCTTGTTTTAACCTGCCGATTGGTCGCTATCGTTATAACAAACTGTTCTTTCTCTCCCTCCCCTGTATATTTTGCTATCGCAGTCAAAACAGGGTAAAACTGCTTCCGATCCTTGTTATGATGGCATATAAACACTCATAACGCCTGTACCACTGCTCTTATAGCTTAGATCCAGGTATCTACTAAAAGGTTAAGATATCTAGTATTTTACTGTGATCATCGGACAAGATGAAATCAATTATCCTTTTCCCAGGAGTCGCAAATAAACACACACACGTTAGAACAAACTTCATCTGGCTTTCCTGCCCCAGCTCACCGGTTTCACGTTTACAGCGTTCGGGTTCAGCGATTGAGCGAAATTTTTGTTGCACATTCCGATATAGGTTAGCAGTGTAGGCTCTTATTAATTGCCATTAGATATTGGTTCAGACACAATGTTACAACGATCTCTTAGCGTGCATATTTCCTTAACACAATACCATAGTGTACAGATTTCTATAACACAATACCATAGCATACAGATTTCTATAACACGATCTCTTAGCGTACAGATTTCTATAACACAATATCATTGCGTACAGATTTCTGTAATACGATCTCTTAGCATGCATATTTCTATAACATGATCTATACATTTGTAGAAGTGAACCTCTGTCTGTGAGGCTAATTACACTCTCATTGACTCTTGACATCATCTACACACTTCTAGGGATTCCTCCTGTTACGAAACTTGTTGAGAACCCAGCATAGCACACTAAACTTGAAGATGTCACTTGAGCCATAGATGTGATTCTTTGGCTTTGACCTGGTTGACTGCATGCAGGAGGATCTCACTATGGACCCAGTGATAGGTAGTGTTAGCTGAGCAGTGGCTCTGTGTAGGACGTGACCATTCCTTGGGAGAGCCCAGAATCAGAGCACAGTATTTTAGCTCTTCATAGTTGGAGAGCCTCGTTGGATGGTGGGGAATTCACAGTATGCCACGCGCTTCTTACTTCTATCTTGGGATCAGAGGCGACGATCCCTTAAATACAAGCCAAGCTGCAGAAACTGGAGCTTTTGATTTCAACTCAACACGTTTCGGAATGGCAGAAAAGCCACAGGAAAAGCCTAGATCTACAGTGTAGATAATACCAATGACTCTTCAACTTGGTACTGGCTGGTAAAGAGCGAGAAGCTTAGCAGCTCTAGTTAAACGATAACACACAACAATAATACGATCTAATGCCATTCATATTTCTATAGCGCGAGCTCTTAGCGTATAGATGTACAGTATATGACGATCTCTTAGCGTGCATATTTCAATCGCGCGATCTCTTTGCGTGCATATTTCTATAGCGCGATCTCTTGGCGTATAGATGTACAGTCTTAGAAAACTCATGAAAATCAGTTGGAAAGAATTCAAGACTAATCGACAAATAAGAGAAGACTCTAGGCAGAAATATGTCTCCAACTATATAAGGAAAAGACGATGGTCATATATCGGTCATGTCCTACGAATGCAAAACAACAGAATACCATTGCAGGCACTCACTTGGGTTCCTGAGGGTAAGAGGAAAAAAGGAAGACCAAAAGAAACACTCAGAAGAACAATAATAAGAGAAGGAAGAACGTTGGGATTAAACAATGTGCAAGAGCTAAGAGGAGTGGCGTCACAACGAACAACCTGGAGAGCACTGGTTTCTGCCTTATGCGCCGTGTTTGGTGCTTAAAGAATTTATTATTATTATTATATAACGATTTCTTTGCGTGCATATTTCTATAGCGCGATCTCTTTGCGTGCATATTTCAATATCGCGATCTCTTAGCGTGTACAGTATATAACGATCTCTTAGCGTACAAATGTCTATAACAGTCTTTTTTGTACAAATTTGTATGGACTAATTTCTGTAGACGAGTTTTCAGTAGGCAAATTTCTGTAGTCAAGTCTTCAGAGTTCAGATATCTGTAGACGGGTCTTGAATGACCGATTTTTTAAAGACGAGTCTTCAGTGGTCAAAATTATGTAGTAGAGTTTTCAGTAGGCAGATTTCTATAATGAGCCTTTAGTGGTAAGATTTATAAAATGAGTCTACGAGAAGTCCTGTTCTCAGTCAAATACAAAGCAGCAAACAAACTGGAAGCTGAACATGATATGCGTGTATTTTTTTAATAAACTGTACCATGAATAAAACTCCTGGTCAAGACAACTTAAGCGCAGAGCTATTTAAAATTGATCCTGAATTATCTGCTGAACTCTTAGAGCCACTCTTTGCAAAAAATCTGGCAAACGGAGACAACCCCTACGTGAATGGAACATAGGAACAATTATAAAATTACCCAAAAAAAAAAAAAAAATAAAAGGTGACATTAAAGACTGCAACAGCTGGAGACAACATTATTTTAACATTTTTTTCACGTTTAATGTTTCAAGTATGTGTAATAATAAATACAATTAACCCATTTTGTTTTAAATATGGGTTTTAATCAGTTGTATCTTGCGTTTTTACATTATCATTAGACCATACAGATGAGCATAAATGGCGCTTTACCCAAGCCTGGAACTTAACCCGTAATTGTCTAAAGCTTCTTAAGCTCCATTCAAACGAATTTAATGTAGGCAAGGTTATTAAAGGATTAAACCATCTCGCACATCAGACGCCGAGTGTACTTTCTTAAAATGGTTCATGGTACACTGGACATTCGTTTGTTACACCTACAATATTAACGTCTGCTTAATAATTCTCAATGTTAGGTTCTACCTGACAACACAGAGTCAATACAAAAATAGAAGTAAATAACTTGCGCTATTCTTCCATTCAGTGGCGTAACTGTGAACCGGGCATGTCTCGAGAGCCCCAGCAGCTAATGGTCGGGACGGACTTCATCTTGAGATATATCCATTTAATTTCCTTTGTTCCTGTGTTACAGTCTTAGTCTGTCGCAGTTCCTTTGTTACAGTCTTAGTCTGTCGCAGTTCCTGTGTTACAGTCTTAGTCTGTCGCAGTTCCTGTGTTACAGTCTTAGTCTGTCGCAGTTCCTGCAGACAGAAGTGAAAGGGGTAAAGAAGACATGGAAAAGTCTTGAGCGGATGGCACAGAGCTGGACGACCTGACACTAATTTGTTGAAGACCTATGCTCTTGATTCTTCTGCTTCTTCTTCTGCGTTCTTCTCATTCCGAGTCTTGTTTGTAGTCAGGCCTGTCGCGTGGAAGGAAGTCCACAGTCTTTTCCAGGTCAGCGCGGCAGACGCATAGCTTGAGCTCAGCACCCCCTGGCCATTCAGACGTCGTGGGACATCATGGGTTGGGCAGTTTTGGAGACTGAAATAAGCAGTTGCATTCTGACAAATAAACATATTTGCCGTATATTGACTGAGTACAGTTGTTGAGCCGATCATGTAAGAAGGGCCTTACTTAATGTGCGCCAGAGGGACCGTTACGTTGTAGTTACGCCACTGCTTCAATTGAATACCAAAAATTGCTGACGAGAACGTCTATTCATATTCTTGAAAAGCAGTGTCTCTCTGAGCTAATTTTCTATTCACTTCTATGACGCCTATATAATTTATCCGATGTCCCGTTATGTCTTGTTATTTAAATGTATGAACTTGTTTGATTCTCGCTACGAGTATCTGCCTGTTTTACGATACTGAAGCTGACGCGCCTTAAGTTCATCCAGCATTTTGAATTTTGCTCTGAATAATATCTAACGCCTATGGGAAATCGGCTACCATGACAAATATAGGAAACCAAGAGCTAGGGATCCAGACCTCTAGGGCAATCCAGAGTCCACTGGGAGGACAACATTCGACAATCTCTGAAAAACCGAGGACTAGCTTGGAATCAGGCCAGGAGGAAGACAGCTGATGGGATAGTATGGCGTTCTCTCTGACAAATTTTTACACCCGAGGGTAGAAGAGGAACGACTAAGTAAGTACCGTAAGTAAGTAAGTTGCAAGCCTATGGGAAATTATTCAAGAACTGCTGTCGTATGTCTTGCTACGTTAAGATAATGTAGTCCCATAGAAGTTACTGCCATAGGAAGTGAAGTGTTAGAGACCACAATACTAGGTCCAGCTTCGAGAGATGAGGTGGCCAGTACCCGTTCTCGATCTTTGTCCCTTCCCTAACTCACGATTACTCAGGTACCCGTTGTCTCGGGTTGCCTCCCCTTAGCTCCGGAATAGTGGTCCACCAGTGGCCAAAACTCAAAAGTAACTGATGTGGGTCTTCAAAAGGTGTCTATGTCTACCTTCTTTGCACAAGATTACTCTTGGCAGAGTTGTAGATAGAAGGATAATGATGCTTCTACCTAAAGGTAATGTCTACAAGATATTCAGAAAAGCGAGAACAATGCTGCATTGGCTGAGCGCGTTAACTCTAGTATCTGCCGTCAACTTTTGTGAAGGAAAGGGTTATCTTATAATTCGTTAGCTCGTTCAAGCTCCCAGCTGAGTTAATTCAGCGAATTTCCTCTTATTATTATATAGCTCTGTTTACGTGTATTTAAGAAATTGTCTGGGACATACTGTAGCAGTGCATTCAAAATGATTAAATCAACTTTACATTTGTCTTTATATAAGAAACAAATTTAATAATCAATTATGTCTTAACGGTTATTAAAATGAATAATTGTTTAGAAAAAAATTATTCATCATAGTGTAATATTATGGTTTTCGAAAATGGACAATTCATTTGGCAGCTTTTAAGTTTTACTTAGGTGCCAATTAAATCATACAAGATTTCTATCAGGAGGCCTCCTGTAAAGTAGTACACAAAGAAAAACTATCAGAGCCCTTCACAGTACCAAGTGGAGTCAGACAGAGATGTCTGCTATCACCAACAGTTTTTCTCATGGTCATAGACTGGGTTATGAGACAGACAACAAAGGGAGAGAAAAGCTGGAATACAGTGGACATTTAACAAACATACTTGAGGATCTAGACTTTGCAGATGATTTGTGACTTCTGTCACACAGACAGCAAGATATGCAGGAGAAAACAAATAGATTAGTAACAAAAGCAGCAAAGATGGGACTGCACATAAATGAAATAAAACAAAAGAAATGAGAATAAATAATAGGCAGACGGACTCTATGAAGATCAATGATTGTCGTGACTGAGTTAAAGTATTAGAGTATTTGTCGCGTTATGCAATTGTAGTGAAATCGACAATGATAGTGAACTGACAAAATTATAGATTACACAAAGATATTGTGTAAATAGGGTGAACTTGATGTGGTAAAGTGGGATGTTATAAATATTTATAGGGGACTTAGTGTACTGACTGAGATCAGCTGTGAAGGTATCTATATCTAATAAGAGTAGTGTATTATAGATAACCTTACTTACTGCCACATATGTATACCTCAGTCAGAATTATTCTGGAATAGTGTGATGACTACGTTATATGTCTAGGGTATGTGTATGATGAAGTGTAAGTCATAACAACAACAGACAGATAAACAATTTAATTTATTCCACCACACTTGACAACACTGTGACACTCACATACATATAACACTCTAAGAGGATATCTTAAAGGAGTCACTGATAACTTTTCAAACAACAATATGTATTCAGTGCTGTCATGAATGTATATGTGTCCTGATTCAAATACAAAGGGAACCAGGAATCACAATCAATTTTAATTACAAGTTATATGTACAGAATTTATTAATATGATTATTATAGTGACATATATTATTAATGGTATCCTATGTGTGTCAGTTGTGTAGTGGTAATATGAGGTAATACTGGTTTTGTTTTGTTCAAGCTCTGTTGGTATTTGTCATCATGACTTCAATAGTTTGTTTCTAGTGGAACTAGTATTGGAGATGTTCTCAGTTCCTGGTATTAAAACAATTAAATTCCCCTCTTAATTTTAGTTTATAATGTCATTTTAAGATGGGGGTACATAATGTTGAGCTCCATGGCCACACTCTCTTATCTTGCGTGATGACTGCAGTAAAAGACTCCTCTGCTTGATTACTTAAATGAGTTCTGGAGCCACCCCACTGGATGCTATATGGACCAAGGAGTATGCTGTCCACCTCTGGCTTCAGCAAAGCTCTGACCAGGTGCTGCTCAATAACTTTAAGACCACGGTCCCTGAAACAAGAAGGTTGTACCTTCTACGTCAGAACTAATTTATACTCCATTTCTACACTGAGCACAATACATCACAAACATTGAGTTCAGAGCGTTAGGCCAACTGTCAGCTTCATCTGAAATACTTTATACCAGTATTTCCCTCCCTAATGGTTACTACGCCTCTGCAATTCCAGCATTATTTCTTTCTAGTTAATAATCTAGGTGTCAGTGTACTGTTTGGCCATTCCATGCAGTTTTACTTTCCTCCGACACCTTCTGTTCAGGCTGGAGCACTATAGGCTTTACATCATGTTCGCTACTGAACCACACATATATACAGACATAAATTATCAATTTACATTCAATTTTCATTAAAAGATATTGAATATTTCAAGCTTACCACAATTCATGGAAATAATAAACAGTTTCGTTGACTGGCAATGAATATAGCACAACTCCGATCTGCCGATGTCCCAGGCTTTATTTTATAAAAAAATATACACTGGTGCTCAACGTACTGTTTCTTAGTAGGTTTATTACAAGATGTGGCAATGAACAGACGCTCTGAATTGAGTATATTCGTAGCTCTACCCAATCAAACCATGTCTACCCATCTTTTCAAAAAAGTACCCCTTTCTCACGTTTCCCCTGACAACACAAGATAGTATTTATAGTCCGACCAATCGTGTTTAGTCTTTCATTTGTTGCGCTCCAATCAAATAGGAGTTAACATGGTAGGCTATTTCCGTAACGTAATGTTTTTTCAAACACGTTATAAAAAAATTTTATGAGCAGAAATGATTTCATGCTGTCAGGCACCCCCACTATTTTATTTTGGCCATAACTTGGTAATTCCTAGACTATTTGCGTAACGTTTTACATATTCTTTGTCAGCAAACCCTAAGGAACCCAAATATACGAATTTAAGGGAGCTAGGTGGCTGCGTTCAAAATGTGCATTTTCTACCACCTCCTGTTCACTTCAATCCCCATGTGGTGTCTGGGTACTGTCATGTTTTCAAACGTAAACCCATCTAATGTCATCTTTCCCAATAAGCGTTTTTCAGGATTTTAAAACCTAACTCTGGTATGGGTAGTGAATTTTATCACTGTCGATTTGAAATAAAGTTAGTGCATGTGGCCTTACACGCGTGATGGCAGCAATTGTGTATCGCGCGACGCGTGTTTAGTGTTGCAGGTGTCCCCGCTTTCTGCCTCTCCCTTCTCTCTATCCTTTAGTCCATCTGTCTTTTAGTTACGCCGTGTATAAAATGGAATGAATGAAATATTAAATTTAGGTCATTGATCAGCTTGCGTATCTCAAGGTTTTTCCAAGAAATACAGTACACGTTTCATTGAAGAAAGCGTGCAGCGACACAGTAGGCTTTTACTATCAACGTGAAAGCGTTACAATTTGCCGACGAAGTCGAAAACAAGGGGGATTTCGAGTACAGGCATTGTGACAGCACTGTTCCTTACCATTCTTCTTTCCTTTTATTAAATTTATTTGTTAGGCTTTGCATTTACGTTTTAATTTATATATGGGGATTAGAATAATTCACGACATCTCCCCTCTTAAAACAGACATTATATGTCAGTCCTTTATTCTATATACACATAGAGAAATTTATTATTATTTCTGGGGTTTACGGTGATTCTCATCACACGGATGGCGGCTTAAAAAATCCGCTCCCAAATTTGTTTTTCCAGATATATACTCAATGCTAAAATTATAGGGAGCCAAAAGCAAGGACCATCGGAGTAACCTAGAGTTTTCATGCCTAGCCTGGGCTAGAAACGATAAAGGTTTGTGATCCGTTTGCAACTTAAATGCCTTCCCATACAGATAAATATTGAATTTCTTTATTGCCCATATTACTGCAAGACATTCTTTTTCGCTAGTTGAGTAGTTGATTTCAGCTTTATTCAATTTTCTGCTAGCATATGCCACTGGGCTTAATTCCCCATCCAATGCATCTGATTTCTGTAGTAGAGTTGCACCTAACCCAATATTACTGGCATCCGTCCTTACTATGAATTCTTGACTTAAGTCAGGTAATTTCAAAATAGGTTTACTTGTGAGCTTTTCCTTCAATTCTTGGTAAGCCATTTCACATTGTGGTGTCCATGTAATTCGATCTGGATGTCCTTTACGTGTCAAATCAGTTAACGGTGCACATATGGAATTAAAGTTCTTGATATACTTCTGGTAGAAACCACATAATGAGACAAAGGATCTCACGTCCTTCTTGGTTTGTGGTCTCGGGGCTTTCTTTAGTTTCTCTAAATTCTTTGGGTCAGGGGTCATGTTTCCCTGATAAACTGTGTGTCCCAAAAATTCCAATTCTTTACATCCAACGCAACATTTGGTTGGTCGGGCTGTTAAATTTGCCTCCCTAAGTCGATCAAACAGCATGTTCAGAGAGTCAATGTGTTCCTCAAATGTTTCCGTTGCTATAAGGATATCATCCATAAAATTTGTTATACAGGGATTATTCAGAGGATCCAATAATTTTCTCATCATTCTAGAGAAGACACTAGGCGCATTCTTCAATCCAAATGGCAATCTATTAAACTCATAGTGTCCTTCTGAGGTACTAAAAGCTAGGTATGGTCTAACCTCAGGCTTTACTGGAATCTGATAGTATCCTTTACTCAGATCCACTTTTGAGAAATATTTAGCTTTATTTAGTCTGGCAAACAGCTGATTTGTATCCGGCAATGGATCCACCTGTCCTTCTGTAATAGCATTCAGTCTCCTGTAATCTATACAGAGTCTATGTTCTCCAGAGGGCTTCCTTAAGAGTACAACACCGGAACTATATGAGGATTCACTGTGCGAAATAATTCCTTCCTTCAACAGATAGTCTATCTCTTCCTTCAAAGCTTTCTCCTTAGCAAACGGAATCGAATATGGTTTCATACAGACAGGTGTGGGGTCTATCAGTTTCATATCATATTCCAATAGGTTTGTATGCCCTGGTCGGTCTGTTAACACCTCTGCATGATTATTTAGAACCTGTTGCACTCTCTCTTTCTGAGTTTTTGTTAAATGTGTACTGATTTTCACCTGTGCTGCTGTCTCACAGGGGTGTAATGGATATTCAAATGATGAAAGTGGTTCCTTTTTCATCTCCATGGCGATGGACAAGGTCAACAAGTGTGTCTCTTCCTGATGTTCTCTTTCCAAATATTTCTTCAGGAGATTCACATGATAGATTTTTTCTTTCCCCTTCTTATCTATCTTATAATTTGTTCTAGACACCTTCTCTAAAACTGTATATGGACCTTGCCATCCAATCTGTAACTTATTCTGACTCCCGGGGAGAAGAAGCAGTACCTTCTCTCCCACAGCCAAATCTCTGTCTTTCGCCTTCCTGTTATAATAGGCAGCATGTTTCTTCCTGGCTTGTTTCAAATTTTCATTGGCAAGTTTCCAGCCAGTTTTTAAACGAGTGGTCAGCTCATTCACATATTGGTATGATGATGTAATGTTTTCCTCTGCCTTTTCATCAGTCCACGTTCTTAACGAAGCTACATATGGACCTTTAATTTTGTGGACCTATTTGTCCATGCACCGGTATGGTCTCTTCCACTCGAAGCTCTATAGTGATGATTTTTCTTCCCAGAATTATCTTGCATAAAACGACCGCTACCAATTTTTCTTTTGGGGCTTTCTCCCCACTTAAAATTCTTGATGAGAGATTTCCTCTCTACATCCTCTTCCTCCAGTTTGTTTAAGTCCGATTGAGGGATTTTCGGCTTATCCTGGGGTAAGACATCTTTTTGCACTCTCCGCATAGTGGCCATTGTAAAACAGTTAAGTGAAGCTTGTCCGTGAAAAGGGGCTTCCCATTCCCTTTGGTCCACCTTATCAAATTTATATCTCTTTGTATTTTCAGGCCTACTTTTGCCCCTTGGCGTGTCCAGGTCCTGATCAATGTTCCCACTTGTGGGTGTTCCCTCATGTGCTATGCTACACCTTTCTACAAAATTCTCAATGTCCCATCTTGCTTTGGGCCAATAATAATTGTGAGCCACCTTTTGAATGATGGTACCTATCTTCTCATGGTCCCCATCTGGTTTCACATGTAGGCTCCTTATTAAGTCTGCCCTATATCTTTTAGGAAGTACCAGCTGTCCCTGACCTTTGGATCTAGCTCCAGTCTTCCTATACATCAACTTGTTTTTCATGTAAAAATCTCCCTTGCCTGGAGTTGTATGACAAGTTGACAATTTCCTGAAACAAGGCTTGAGTGTTTTATCCCCAGCCTGTGCCTTCCTCATCTCTTCTGGAGTGGTATCCAACATAATATCCTCCTCCTGTCTTGAGGTCGACCTGACCTGAAGGGTGGCCATATACACAGGTTTCCTTCTGCAACGGTCAGTGTCATGATTGTCCATCTGACAATTTTTACACCACCTTTTTCCTTGGTTGAAAGATTTTCTTTCATCATATTTCCTTTCATCGAATTGTGGGGTTTTATTTTTATTTTCATACCGTGGCCTATCAAACTGGTGCTTACCTTTGTTTTGATCCCTAGGATCAAATTTATTAAAGTTCTGTGGTGCCCTAAAGTTATCCACTTGTTTCTTTTTATTACCTGTTACCTCTGCTTGAGCTGCTTGATACCTTTCAGCAACATTTAGCAACTCACCCAGCCTCTCTGCACCTTGTTCCATGAGAAACTTTCTCAGGTCTGGAGCCATGGACTCTCTTAATTGCTCTATAAGGACCATTTCCTTAAGATCTTGGGTTTTCCCCAGAGAAGTCCATTTCTCCAAGTATGTCTCTATTCGTGCAGAGAACTGGTGATATGTTTCACCTGACAGTAGTTTAGCATTCCTAAATTTTTTCCTATAAAATTCTGCATTCTTTTCATATCTTAACAAAAGAGCCTGCTTTAGCATGTCATAATTTTCCTGATCACTTCTGCTCATTTTTGCAAAAACTTCATAAGCTGCCCCACGAAGTCCCTGAGATAACTTTAAGCTCCACCTTTCTCTCTCTAACCCATATGTGGTAGCTAATAGTTCATACCTATTTAGATAGCTCTCTATATCATCGTCTTTCTCAACAAAATGATCTAAATGAAAATTCATAGCTGAGGTTGAGGCTCCTTGGCTAGCAGTGGCATCAGAGGTAAAGGGACTGGCACCATTTTCAGGAGCATGGCCTTGAAACTCATACTCCCTTAGTCGTAACTCATGTTCCCTTTGTAATCTCTTCTCCTCCTTTTCTGCTTCCCTCTATGCAGCTAATCGCTTGTCTTCCCTTTCTGCAGCCTGTCTTCTTTCCTCGGCTTCCCTTTCTGCAGCTAATCTTTTGTCTTCTCTTTCTGCTTCCAATGCTTTAGCCTCTTTGTCAGCCTCAATCTGCAACCGCTTAGCCTCAGCCTCAATCTGCAACCTCTTAGCCTCAGCCTCAATCTGCAACCTCTTAGTCTCAGCCTCTAATTTTCTTTCGGCCTCTTTTTCTAATCTTCTTTCTTCCCGTTCAATATATTTGTCACATTCAGCAGTGACATAAGAAATCATAATTTGCCCGTCCATTCCTAACTCTTTCGCAGTCTGTACAGCAGCAGATCGAAATTTTGCCAGGTCGGCCATTGTCTAACAGATAAATGTCTAAACAATTTTATCTATGACTAATTAACTCAAGACAACACAGGCACTGTGAGCTCAACCTTATTTATTTTCACCCAAGGATACCTTTTAATTCTTATTATTCCCTGAAGTGAGTTACCACCTATACTTGTAATAGGGAAAGATTCAAAATCCCGAGGGCGAGACCCCAATATATGTGGTAAAGTGGGATGTTATAAATATTTATAGGGGACTTAGTGTACTGACTGAGATCAGCTGTGAAGGTATCTATATCTAATAAGAGTAGTGTATTATAGATAACCTTACTTACTGCCACATATGTATACCTCAGTCAGAATTATTCTGGAATAGTGTGATGACTACGTTATATGTCTAGGGTATGTGTATGATGAAGTGTAAGTCATAACAACAACAGACAGATAAACAATTTAATTTATTCCACCACACTTGACAACACTGTGACACTCACATACATATAACACTCTAAGAGGATATCTTAAAGGAGTCACTGATAACTTTTCAAATAACAATATGTATTCAGTGCTGTCATGAATGTATATGTGTCCTGATTCAAATACAAAGGGAACCAGGAATCACAATCAATTTTAATTACAAGTGATATGTACAGAAATTATTAATATGATTATTATAGTGACATATATTATTAATGGTATCCTATGTGTGTCAGTTGTGTAGTGGTAATATGAGGTAATACTGGTTTTGTTTTGTTCAAGCTCTGTTGGTATTTGTCATCATGACTTCAATAGTTTGTTTCTAGTGGAACTAGTATTGGAGATGTTCTCAGTTCCTGGTATTAAAACAATTAAATTCCCCTCTTAATTTTAGTTTATAATGTCATTTTAAGATGGGGGTACATAATGTTGAGCTCCATGGCCACACTCTCTTATCTTGCGTGATGACTGCAGTAAAAGACTCCTCTGCTTGATTACTTAAATGAGTTCTGGAGCCACCCCACTGGATGCTATATGGACCAAGGAGTATGCTGTCCACCTCTGGCTTCAGCAAAGCTCTGACCAGGTGCTGCTCAATAACTTTAAGACCACGGTCCCTGAAACAAGAAGGTTGTACCTTCTACGTCAGAACTAATTTATACTCCATTTCTACACTGAGCACAATACATCACAAACATTGAGTTCAGAGCGTTAGGCCAACTGTCAGCTTCATCTGAAATACTTTATACCAGTATTTCCCTCCCTAATGGTTACTACGCCTCTGCAATTCCAGCATTATTTCTTTCTAGTTAATAATCTAGGTGTCAGTGTACTGTTTGGCCATTCCATGCAGTTTTACTTTCCTCCGACACCTTCTGTTCAGGCTGGAGCACTATAGGCTTTACATCATGTTCGCTACTGAACCACACATATATACAGACATAAATTATCAATTTACATTCAATTTTCATTAAAAGATATTGAATATTTCAAGCTTACCACAATTCATGGAAATAATAAACAGTTTCGTTGACTGGCAATGAATATAGCACAACTCCGATCTGCCGATGTCCCAGGCTTTATTTTATAAAAAAATATACACTGGTGCTCAACGTACTGTTTCTTAGTAGGTTTATTACAAGATGTGGCAATGAACAGACGCTCTGAATTGAGTATATTCGTAGCTCTACCCAATCAAACCATGTCTACCCATCTTTTCAAAAAAGTACCCCTTTCTCACGTTTCCCCTGACAACACAAGATAGTATTTATAGTCCGACCAATCGTAATTAGTCTTTCATTTGTTGCGCTCCAATCAAATAGGAGTTAACATGGTAGGCTATTTCCGTAACGTAATGTTTTTTCAAACACGTTATAAAAAAATTTTATGAGCAGAAATGATTTCATGCTGTCAGGCACCCCCACTATTTTATTTTGGCCATAACTTGGTAATTCCTAGACTATTTGCGTAACGTTTTACATATTCTTTGTCAGCAAACCCTAAGGAACCCAAATATAAAAATTTAAGGGAGCTAGGTGGCTGCGTTCAAAATGTGCATTTTCTACCACCTCCTGTTCACTTCAATCCCCATGTGGTGTCTGGGTACTGTCATGTTTTCAAACGTAAACCCATCTAATGTCATCTTTCCCAATAAGCGTTTTTCAGGATTTTAAAACCTTACTCTGGTATGGGTAGTGAATTTTATCACTGTCGATTTGAAATAAAGTTAGTGCATGTGGCCTTACACGCGTGATGGCAGCAATTGTGTATCGCGCGACGCGTGTTTAGTGTTGCAGGTGTCCCCGCTTTCTGCCTCTCCCTTCTCTCTATCCTTTAGTCCATCTGTCTTTTAGTTACGCCGTGTATAAAATGGAATGAATGAAATATTAAATTTAGGTCATTGATCAGCTTGCGTATCTCAAGGTTTTTCCAAGAAATACAGTACACGTTTCATTGAAGAAAGCGTGCAGCGACACAGTAGGCTTTTACTATCAACGTGAAAGCGTTACAATTTGCCGACGAAGTCGAAAACAAGGGGGATTTCGAGTACAGGCATTGTGACAGCACTGTTCCTTACCATTCTTCTTTCCTTTTATTAAATTTATTTGTTAGGCTTTGCATTTACGTTTTAATTTATATATGGGGATTAGAATAATTCACGACACTTGAGACCAACCTGGAAGAGGATTAATTAAAATTAGCTCTCTCTCTCCAAGCCTCAACACACTTAATTAGTCTAAGCACCACCCGCTCTCTCTCTCTCTCTCTCTCTCTCTCTCTCTCTCTCTCTCTTTTCTCTTGTCAAAAATAGAGACTTTAGTAAGAGCTTGTAATATTAAGTATGGATGAAGGGTCGTGAACAGCGCGGTTTCAAATGAGTAAAATTTATTAAAGTTTCTTGGAAGAAGAAAGTATATATGAAAATAATGTATATCAGCACAACAACGTAAGAAACATCAATAGTCACATCAAATTTACATCTATGCAATTACACACCAACGAACACACAAACAACCAACATAAAACCTATCTTGTAGAACACCGAGAAAATAAATAAACAAAGTTCTCAATCCTTCTGCTTTCGGGGAACCACATTCGATAACTCAAGTTAGTGTCTTTACGTGTAGATATCCTCCATAGGTGATGGAATAACATAAATAAATCCACTGTAGGCGCTATCGTTGGTTACACCCTAGTGACGAGATGGGCTGTAGATGACTCTGTCTATATCCGACTGGCCGCTAATACGTGTGGGGTTTCAAATGACCATAAACACACACAAGACGAGGTCACCTTAGGACAAATGGCCCATTGCGCTATTATCCCGGCGCGTGAAATTAGGCCTGCGTACTTGGTGTTAAATCCGTTTCGGCTGGCTTGAACTCTTATTTGTGACTGAATGCTCAGTTTAAACACAAAATCTGGTGATTTTTAAATTCTGCTAAAGACGCTGGGCTGATAGATATGTTGGAAGCCGCAATGCTCTGACTGGTGATCAAGAGGCGAGTAGAAAACCACTACTACCAAATACGATTTTCAGATTTGCTATGGCTCGTTACACACTGCGTGAGCTTATTTCCCATTAGAGGGATGGGCGTTGATAAAGGTTGTACTTCAGGTAGGGGGTGACAACTCGTGGTGCTAATTGCTTTCAGAAACCGCGAGATCGAAGAGAATGTGACGTTCTTCGCCTGACTGAGATCCGGCTATAGCAATGCGGTGCCCTGAAACTGAGATCCAAAAGAAACAACTGTTACAGCAAGCAAACAATAAAATTACAATAACGTTATAATAAACAGTTATGCTCCACTATGGGATCTATAATTATGGTTGTCATTGCTATAATATTCTCGGCTGTCTTTATCCGTCTGAGTCGCCCTCCTGTTACTTCCACTCTATCAATTATCAGCATGCGCATGCATAGGCTAATATATTTTGTACACACATGTACACGTCAGTAAATGTTCTGACAGCATAATCGACTCCGTCTTCTTCCAACTCAACATAAGGGATATCTAACCCTGTAGTTCCAGCTGACTGGATATGCTATTCATCTTACAACATTAAGTGAATTTACATAAAAATACAGCATTTGACATTATATAATAAATGGTATGCGTCCCTTGGGGTCGATACACAAAAAGGAAAAAAGTAATAACCTCCCACAATTTAATACATGGAAAATGCAATGTTATTGCTATAATAATACAGTTGTGACTTAAACATAAGATATAATTATATCTCCAGCTGGTGGCTGCTTTCTGGATTGCTGTGAAAGTTCTAAACTGGTGTCTAAATACCCAAGTAGGCATATAATGATCCCACACAACCACTAGAAGTTTCTATTAAATAATAATAAGTGACTATCTCCTATAATTCAGTGTTATGGTGCCTGCACAACCCATATTCAGTTTTAAGTGAATAACCTACACCGCTGACATTTCCTTACAGTAATGACAGTTATTTTAGCCTACTCTTAATCCAATGGTAAGCACTGAACTGACTATGAGATTATGTCTAGTAAGTATCTGTTATCGTAAGTTTACCATTAACCCACTGTAAACAGTAACACAGGGAGACACGTACTGCTTAATGATAACGTATATCACAGGGTAATTGGTACTGTTAAAGTATGGTTGGTAAGAGTATATCTCTGTTGAAGTGATTAACCTGTTGTAGTACATGAGCCCACACAGAGCAGATGATAAAAGGGCTAGCCCTGTATTGTCACTGTGTATAAAGTCTGTGGTGAGTGGTATGGAGGGTACAGTCACTCACACTGTACTGTCAAGCATAGACCAACGAATCAGACTGGTGTTCATTTCCAATTGACAGAACATAATTTATTCACACAGCAACATCAATCCGGTACGATACACTACACAGGTACAACAACATATACAAATCCAATAAGAATCAATTGCGCAAAAATGCCATAGCTCTCCAGTATGATGTAAACCCTGTTTACATCACAGTTCTAATGTTACATCAGTAAATCCACCAAAACGACTGCTGACAATCGCAGTACTAATAGTTATTTGGCCTTAAAATACATTACATCTTAGCGCTATTAATCCATCAAGAAGACTGCTGGCAATCGCAGTACTGATAGTTATAAGGCCTCCAATACATTACATCTTAGCGCTATTAATCCATCAAGAAGACTGCTGGCAATCGCAGTACTGATAGTTATAAGGCCTCCAATACATTACATCTTAGCACTATTCCTATCTTCTCTTATCTGCAGATAATCACTCATAAATAGGCAAATAATAGGCAATTATGCCTGTACCAAAATCCACAGGTACACTTCGAAAAATAATCAACATCTTTCCCGAAAACTACCCTGGGAACACACACAAGACACAGGGCTGACTATCCAGTCAACGCCAAATTTTAGACTCCTCTCAGACTGCCACGGGATCACACATCTCCAGCTAAAACAGTCACCGGACTCGGCTGTTCACGGACTAACCGTGAGCTATTCACTACAGCACGAAACCAGTACAGAATAACTAACTGACTAGCGCTCACGACGCTTTCTGTACACTCTGTTTTCTAACATATCTATGTTTAAACAACTCACAATTAAACAAGCCAACAAGTGCCACAACCCTGAATTCACTCTGTTCAATCAGCATAGTACGTATCACTTCCCTTTGACCTTAACAGACTACCACCCCCTCCGGAGAAAAAAATAATTTTATCTTTTTTTTTTTAAATTACATCAACGAAAAAAAGGGGTCAGCTAAGCTCTAATATATGCTTACAACAATTGTTTTATGTTAAGGTCAAAAATAATACATCGACAAATAATAAAGCAAGTGTACAATAAACAAATTACCCATAATAATCTGCTAAATACACCGAATAATCATTTACAAACAAAGTTAAGTATGATTACTGTAGACCAAGCATGATACAATAAATAGAAAGTAAAATCAATGAAATCGAAATAGGAAGAGAGATCCATAATACCTAATAGTAACAATTAAGCAAATCAATTTCTTGCATGAAATAAATAGATCTGTCACCAATAGTTACATATACTAATCCATATTACAATAGAATAAAACAAACGATGAAAGTATAAGAAGTGTAAGAAGTAAACGTATACAAGTAGTATCAAGTAACATCCAGATGAAACATGGAAGCATAACCAAAGAAATGGAGTGAAACGAAGAATCATCCGAAAAGGAAGAAGGAAATTCAAATATGAATGCATAGAAAAAACGACAACAATACATCCCAACAACAATCCAACTAAATAACGCATAATAAATAATTTAGCCGAATTACAAAACTTATTCATAACTAAAATGAATTATCACAGGCATCACACAAAAAAGTGCGATATATAAAAAATATCACAATCTCAAAAAAAAAATTACTATTTTAAATTCGGAAATATCAACATATATTATTACACCTTATTAAGCGCTTTGGCGCAGAAAAAATATAACAATGTCAACGAAAAATACATTTCCCTAAAAAATTTACAATACAAAAAAGTTTCTTAAAGCTAAGTTAAATAAAAATAGTATTTTAATTTTTCATAGATTAAATCTATAACTAATATACCAAAAATGAAACCATCTTTAACCAAATGAATGACATCTAACAAAAAGAATTCCCATTCTTAAGTAGACTCATAATAAACGCATACTAGTTTAAACAGAATTCAGCAGAAAAAAGCACATAGCAAAAAAAAAAAAAAAATACCAGAAACCAACGTTTCAAATTATGTTTTCAAATACAAATACAAAATCATAAATAACACATACAAGTTTAGTTTCAAAATTACATTTCACAACACAATAGTTACTGCATATAACCTCTGTATATGGAAATATATTAATTAGACATAGCACCAGAATATAAGAAAAGAAAAAAAAAATTTAATGAATAACAAGACTCCCTGAAGATACTAACGCATATTCCTCGCTAATGAGTTTGTGCATAGGGCTGGCAATCTCATCAAGTACTAAATTATCCTAAGAACCAACGCTGCCAAAACATATCAATGTTTGATATATCAACTATCATTGCTTCAAACTTCACAACGGAGCACCTATGGTCCAACATAATATGGACTAAGTGGAATAGTCTTCCGACTAGTGTATGACAATATCATAAATCCACAATCTCATAACAAAAATTAAAGATAAGTCACTACAAAGTGATATGATACAGTTTTATTGCAATCATAATACATACAATGTTTATCCACAAAACCATCATGAAAATAATAACATAGAATTACAACAGAGCATACATATGAACATACACAATACACAATACGACATTATATAATGTATGGTACTATATAATACAATAATTTATTATCCAAAAAATAAATTAAGTATAAGAAACACTGTAGCAATCTTAAACCAACTCCTAAAGAAAAAAAATTAACAGGTCACAACTCCGGGGTCCTTGATAGTATTCTGTACACCGCACGGGGTAACGTCATACAATACTGGGTCAACAGGCTGGCTTGGCTGCGCTTGACTAGACACACGGTCGTAAGTTGACCTACATTCCTCTCACAGTGAAAATAACTTCGGTGCGATGATTCTTAACGCAAAGCCGAATACTGTGGGAAAATACAAATGAAAATGTCTATTTCAATCAACTTGTGAGATTTATTGAAGTAAAACGGAAAGTTAGTCTTACATTTACCCAAACTTGTGGCAGTGAAAACATCTGGTTTCTATATGATGCCATCATTTCCTCGTCACATAGCCGATAACACAGAAGGATAGAAACATCCTGACCGAAAATGAAGGTCATCACTGCAGTAGGCTGAAAAAAAATCTTACTTACACACAACGAGATATTCTCTCGAACTCAAAATGCATAACAAGCAGTAGTATTTGAAACAATACTCTTATTGTTACCTTGTTTATAACCAAGTTTGTTCTTTTGTTGTGCAACATTATTATGATTAGTATTTTTCCTCTGATAAAAATATCTAACTGATGGATTTTGTTGTGTTCTAGAACCATCATTATAGGGCTGATAACCTTTATTGTAGTTGTTTCTTTCACCAAAACTGTTTCTATTCTCCTTTGTGACAATATGCTTACCAAATTGCTCAGTACTAGTGATAACAAAATTCTTAAGATTATCAACATTTTGGGCACAAGTATTACTAATAGCTTTGTCCCTTATTACCAGTTTATCAGAATTTCCATAACCAGAACAATGGTTGGTCTTTCGAAATTTAACTTGACAGTTATCTCCATTTTTTTTTAATCTGCCGAACTGACTGATAACGTTGAATTATCTTTGCTGGCCTGACGCCAAGAGTCAGTAATGTTAGCAGTAGTAATACGTGGAAAATTGTATTTGCCAGGTAAGGATCTACGTCCACCATGTTCAATTTTCGTCTCAGCAAAAAGTGTAAAGGGCTGACTTCTTGCTTGTTTTACTTGGTGATAAACAACTTTTTGTCTAGCATTGTCCAAATTGACAGTAGACAACCCCTTGATGCCTAAAACAACATCCACTAATGCATCCACTCTTTTTCTTAGATCCCTAATCTCAGCATTTCTAAGTGAGATGTCTTCGGTTTGTTTCTTAATTAAGTCATTAGATGTTAAAACCTTACTCTTCTCCTCCATGAGTAATTTCTCAATATCAGTCATTTCCTCTTTCCTAAACGATAACTCCTCTACTCTATTTTCTACATCCTTTTCTTTATTAGCCCTCAACTGTGTTAAGTCCATCTGAAGTTCCTCAGTGTCACTATCATAGCTATTTACTACTTCATCAATCTTCTTTGGAAATACTGTATAGTTTTCTTTCAGTTGGTGACTACAACTCTCATTGTCACTCAATAGCTCAGTAAGTGTTTCATTGCATAACTTCTCATATTTCTTGGCATGAACTTTTAATTTCTCACAAATATCATTCTTCTCTTGAACTTCTCGAGTGAGATTACCTACTTTGCTATTCGTATGTTCAATCTGAACTTCCAAATCTTTCACTTTACTGCACGCAGAGTTTATTGCTGTTTTTACACTAGCAAGCTCCAAGTTTGATTTCTGTAACTCACTTGTGAGCTTAGACACCGTTTCTTGTAATTTATTCTTTTCAGCACTATCCTGCAAAAAATTAGCCCTCTCCCGTAGAGCACTCTGTTTGTTTACTTTTGTTTGCTTATCATTTTTCAATTCCCTTTTCTGCACGTCAGAAATATCGTTGTGGATTATTTTGTATATACTTTGCACAATATGTCCGTGTTCAACCTCAATATATTGTTGCAAAAACACACGAAGGTGCCGTAGCAAATTAACCAAATCCTTAGCCATTACCAAATTACAAACAAACTTAAAGTTATGTTCAGCAAATGACTCTAGGGATGCTGACACATTAATCAAAAAATCATCCATCACCCATGCTCCAAGTTGTGGGCCTCTCAATCCCTTATCATCTCTACCTACCACCAATGCACACTCCAACATAGGTCTTATATCTGTAGGATCCATATCATGATCCATAGTGATTCAATCACTGAGTGTACCCGCCTTACTGCCTATTTATAATTATCACCAGGTATTCCCCTGAGAAATTTGGACAATTAATTTCCACCTCACACCATAAATATCTCCTCAAGAGAATCAAAATTATATGTTAATATCTTATCAAGTTCTTCTGCATAGAACTTTTATCAATTCTCAATTATTATGCACTAAATCCTATACTAAACAGTTAATAGAATACATAATGCGTGATATGAGAAGACTTGATAGCATACATACATAAACACAGTTTCCACAACAACAAAAAACCACTTATCTTGCAAATAGCAAAAAGTCCCTTCTTTTCCCGTTACAACCGATGGGCATCAGATGACACACCATAAGCAGACTCCCATGTCAACTCTCACTCCACCTTGACACAGTATGCTATGTTGTCGTACACAGCACAGGAAACTGGAAACTGGAAACAGTATGCTATGTGATCGTACACAGCACAGGAAACTGGAAACAGTATGCTATGTGATCGTACACAGCACAGGAAACTGGAAACTGGAAACAGTACAAGTTATCCACTTGTTCCCCCTGTCGTCGCGAAGGTACACTGTCTGTCACTCTTGTTGAAAAGAGTTACCTGATATTTCGAACTTGCATATAAAACTGGAACATACTGTAATTCTCATAATGCAGATATCGCTGATGATGACGAATCAGGACAGGTCGTCATAACCATGTCAAAGTTTACTTGAAAATTTCACTCCGAAACGTAGAACTGGACACGCTGCAGGAATGTCATAGGGAGGCATGTAAACACAAGACGCATCACCGTGTCACCGATTACAGGTCATGAGCGACACAAAACTGTCTGTGAATAATAGAGGCGTTGCCGATTACAGGTCACGATCGACACAAAAACTGTAGAAGATTCGCCTTTGTTTCTTAACAATGTAGAAGTAAGAAATGGAGTTCTAAATCCAAGCCACGCTCACACAGGGCTATTCATTGCTCTTATAACGCGAATTCGTGGTCATTACGCCCGAAACCGGGCCACCACTGATAAAGTAAAAGCTGTTAACAATGCTAATAAAGATATCCCAAGGTAATTGGTACTGTTAAAGTATGGTTGGTAAGAGTATATCTCTGTTAAAGTGATTAACCTGTTGTAGTACATGCGCCCACACAGAGCAGATGATAAATGGGCTAGCCCTGTATTGTCACTGTGTATAAAGTCTGTGGTGAGTGGTATGGAGGGTACAGTCACTCACACTGTACTGTCAAGCATAGACCAACGAATCAGACTGGTGTTCATTTCCAATTGACAGAACATAATTTATTCACACAGCAACATCAATCCGGTACGATACACTACACAGGTACAACAACATATACAAATCCAATAAGAATCAATTGCGCAAAAATGTCATAGCTCTCCAGTATGATGTAAACCCTGTTTACATCACAGTTCTAATGTTACATCAGTAAATCCACCAAAACGACTGCTGACAATCGCAGTACTAATAGTTATTTGGCCTCAAAATACATTACATCTTAGCGCTATTAATCCATCAAGAAGACTGCTGGCAATCGCAGTACTGATAGTTATAAGGCCTCCAATACATTACATCTTAGCGCTATTAATCCATCAAGAAGACTGCTGGCAATCGCAGTACTGATAGTTATAAGGCCTCCAAATACATTACATCTTAGCGCTATTAATCCATCAAGAAGACTGCTGGCAATCGAAGTAGTGATAGTTATAAGGCCTCCAATACATTACATCTTAGCACTATTCCTATCTTCTCTTATCTGCAGATAATCACTCATAAATAGGCAAATAATAGGCAATGATGCCTGTACCAAAATCCACAGGTACACTTCGAAAAATAATCAACATCTTTCCCGAACACTACCCCGGGAACACACACTTTTTTTTTTTTTTTTTTTTTTTAAACCTTTATTCGGTCATGATTACAACATCAATGTTATTTACAAGAGATAAAATTTGTACAAATTCTAAATAAGATATATGGTCTGGGCTACTCTCCTCCCCCCCCCCCTTTTCACCCCCCTCTAATCCCCAAGTAAGTAATAACAACAAGCAAACAATATTATAACAAATCAAAGACAAAAGGACGCAGAAAATATTACGCAACAAAGCCCTATCAAATCCAAAAGTCCCTACAATATCCCAAACAACTATCATAGTAACTAAAAATCAGTAACAATCAAAGTGTAAAATTATTGGATGATGAAACAGAATGAAAATGAGGCCATGAAGGTTCTAAGTACATCGACACCCTACCATGAGATGAATGATGAAGACATATGTGATGCAGGTGTTTGATATTTACAGAAGAAGTATTAACATGCAAAGCCACATGCTTTGTATCTATTTACATTATATAGTTGAACAACAAAGTATTTAAGGCTAGGTGTATAACACTAAGGAATTTTAAAGTTGTTCTGTTATGTCTTGCGTCATGCGTTCATATATTTGTGTAAATATTGTACTGTCGTTATGTCTACCGTCATACACGGCCCTATTTCTACACGTCCAAACAAGATATCTAAAGTCAGCTAGTAAAGTAAGTAGTTTAAGTTCTGTCAGTCTCGACATTTGTGGTAATGTATTCAACATGACCGCTCGGTACATGTTGAGTGGATGTTGTGTCTTGGATAGTATTAGTGTTCTTAGTTTGTTTAGAGTAGGTACCACTGTTTTACATGTGTAAAACAAGTGGTATTCTGTCTCTATAATGTTGTCACTACACAGTTTACATTTTGGTGCTAATCTGTTTGCCTTTATTGATGATTTGTTAGCAAGTGGTGTTAAACTGTGTAGTAGTCTGAAAGTGACTTCCCTTGCTTGCGGTTTGATATCTATTGCATGAATGTTTGTGAAACTCTGTTTGTAATCGGTTATAAAAAGGTTGTACCCTCTTCGTGTGTTCAGAGGTGTTTCCTGTGCTGCGACTAGAAGTTTGTATATAAGTTTAGTGTCTTGTTTTATTAAATGTTTATTCCCTTCTAAATTTTGTAGACATATTGCGTAAAAGGGTGGTGGTGTACCAAAAAAATGGGGTTGATTATTATTTAGTTTACAAAAATTTGATAGTCTTAACCCAATGTAGTAATGTGCCAGCGGGTATAGACCCGGTCTTTTTGTAACTTCCCTTATGTATTTAATTCTTAAGGCTTTAATTTTAGTGTTGATATCCTGTAAGGCTATCCCCCCTTTATTTTTAGGTTGCATAAGAGTTGTTTGTTTAATACTGTGCCAAGTATTCCTAAAAATAAAGGCCCTAATTAGTTTATTTATTTCTGTTATAATATTTTTAGGTACAATCTGTATATTTGCTGTGTAAATTATTTTTGGCATGATAAAACAATAAACTATGATACTTCTTCCGAAAATAGTGGCCGTTTTGTATTTGTAAATTTCTAGCATATTTTGAATTTTCTCTAACAATTTTGTCCAAGTTTCTTTATTGGGTTCTTGCGGATTGTAAGAAAAATTTATCCCATAAATTTTGATTTTGTTTACTTGCGTTAATTGGAATGAGAAATCTGATATATTGCCCCATCTACCTATTCCCATTATACTAGATTTTTGGATATTTAATTTGGATTCGCTAGCGTATCCAAACTCTGTAAAAACCTCTAATATATTTTTTATAGAATCCTTTGTTGTTGGAAAGAATATCGTATCATCAGCGTAGGCCAACAATTTCCTTTCCCCTGTACCGGGAACGAAAGTTCCCGTGATATTTGTATCTTGTCTTATTCTTTCCAAAACTGGTTCTAATGTTATTACATATAGCAAGGGTGATAAAGGACAACCCTGCCTGACACTTCTCGTTGATTTGAAAGATTTGGTTAAACTGTGGTTAACCAATATTCTACTTTCAGGTTTGTTATATAGAATTTTGATCCATGTTCTAAAATATTCCCCTATATTATTAGCTTTAAGACTTTTATGTAGGAAGGCATGTGATACTCTATTAAATGCTTTTTCCTGGTCTAGGGATAATATGGCGCTCTTGCACTGCCTATCATGTGTGTATGTAATCAAGTCTCTAATGAAATGTGTGTGTCTACAAATGTTCCTACCTTGAACACTACACTGTTGATCTTCGTGAATTATTTTGTGCATGTGTGGTTTAAGCTTCATGGTAAGTGCTTTAGCTAGAATTTTGTAATCAGTATTTAAAAGAGAGATGGGCCTAAAATTCTTAGTTGACTTTTTATCATTACTGTCCTTGGGGATCAGGGTAATATATGACTGATTTAAACTTTCCGGGAGTTTCCCTTTTTGAAATGCCTCTTCCAGCATTTTAATTAGAATGGGCCCTAAACAGGGGAAGGAAGCCCTGTAGAATTCTGCAGTTAACCCATCAGGTCCGGGTGCTTTATCTTTTTGAAAAGTACTAAGAGCCCCTTGCAAATTGTCTAAAGTTAAAGGTTGGTCTAGCCTTTCACTTTCCTCATCACTTAAACACTTTGTGTATTGTAGAAATTTATCGTGTATGTTTGCATCAGTTCCTTCTTTAGTATATAGTTGTTTATAATATTCAAAGAAGGCGTGACTAATGTTGGTGTTGTCTGTTTGATGCTGCCCGTTCATATCTGTTATTTCATGAATCTGTCTACTGCGTTGTACATTCTGTTCAATTGCTAAATATTGCCTACTAGGGATTTCTTGCGTTATAGTGTGTAATTTTGTCCTAAGTAATGCTCCCTGGTAGGTATACTGCCTATATTGATCTAACTGTTCTTCTAAGGTGTGGATGTGAGGGTTCGTGTTATCTAAACTTTTAGTTAAACTAATTGCTTCTTCTAAAATCCCCTCTTCTTCTTTAAGCTCCCTTTGTATAAGTGTAGCCAAAATCTGTGTCCTATCTCTTATTGTATTTTTTAACATGTCCCAATATTGTGCTATGTTATTTTTGGGAATGTCTTGTGCGTAACCTTGTATCAATTGTGTTATTTGTTCTGTGTAATAAGTATTTTTAAGTAGATTGTTGTTAAATTTCCAATGTAGGGATCTCTTTACTTGTTTGTGCGTGTGTCCCGTACCTAAGGATGTGTAAACTGCCTTGTGGTCTGTAAATTTAAGAGTACTTTCTATATGGTATGTTTTGTGTATATTGTAGGTACTAGATGCATATATTCTGTCCAGTCTTGATGCCTGTCTCAAATATGGGTTCATTTTGTCGTAAAATGTAAAGGTTTGTTTGTGAGGCTCTATTTTTCTGTATACGTCCGAGAGGTCATGTTCGTCTAGCATAGCATGTATTTGTCTTAAGAGCGAAGACTTTTCTCGTGCCTGTGCTCCCCCTACGGAGCTCCTAGACAAATCTAGGTCAGACAGGACACAATTAAAGTCTCCGCCCAAAATTTTCCTAGTCCCTTTGTAATGTTTTGTTAGAGTGTCATGTAATTTGTCATAGAAACTCGGTCGTTCCTATGTTGTCGCTGGTGCGTATATGTTGATGAGCGTGTGTGTGTCTTGTCTGTTGTGTTTGTTTTGTATTTGGATTATGGCAGTTCTGCCCCAATTATCTGTTCTATAATGTACTGCTTCCCAGTCTTCATTGATTTGTAGAATGGCTACGCCACTACCATGACTGGTGCCTAAGGCGAACCAACCATGTTTAAGGCCTAATCTAGTTACTATCTGACCGGCTTGATAATCAGAAGTAATCCCTGTCTGTTGCAAAAACAAGAAATCGGGTTTATCTTTTTTAATCAGTTTAATTACATGGTCTAGCTTATTTCTCAAACCATTGATATTGAGAGATATTATCACTAGACTGCATGACGGAGTGGTAAGCAGAGGTTGGCCACCCGTTGTAAACTGTCTACCTGGCAAAGTGGCAGAGTGGTCACTTGCCATATCTAAAGTATCTGACGGAACGGGGACTGAGTGCAGAACGTCCGTCTTCCTTGAATTACAAGGCAAGGTAGTGGTCTGAGGCTGGCTACCTGCCACAGGTGAATTTCTGAACAAAGTGCTAGTTGATGGCTTATTCTGTGTTGTAATGATTGTACCAGGCAAAGTGATAGACTGGTCACTTGTTACACATGGCTTACACAGCATAGCGGTGACTGTAGGCTGGCCGCTTTCTGTCATAACTAGGCCACTCGACACGTTCATGTTTACATCGCTTGACGAGGCGGTGCATAAGGGCTGACCGGTTGACCTAATTACATGACTGCTTGACGGAATAGTGACTGGGGGCTGGCTATCCGTTCTGCACTGATAAATTTAGCTGAGCGCAGATGAAACCGCGCCGCCTAACACTCCCACTACAGTAGGGGGGGGGGGGGAGTTGACTGCTTAAATTAAACTGTGCGCATTTAAGTGTGTAGGAAATAAACAGCAAAAAAACTATTTACATTTAAACACAACTCTGAAAATACATTGTAAGAACACTGCTAAGCTATAGGGGTTGTTACACTTTACTGTAAAAAAATACATTATTATTTTTATTTTTATTGTTGACCGTTGTACTTGGGTCCGCTTGAGGGGGCACATCTTCCAACGCACTGGTATTGTTATGTCCATCACGTCAGTAAACGCACAGGGGGTGATGACAGCGGGGTATATCTTGGGCGTGTCCACACATGCACCATTCGTCATCTGACCTCTGGAACTAACAACTCGTACTTGTACGGCGTTGGACATCATCAGTTTACACTGGGCCCAGTGTAGGGAAGAAAGACTCGTATTCGCAAGCTCATTCACTCACGTCTTCAAACGGTTGCCCGTCTATAAACAGGCTTGCTTCGGACAACATGGCTTCCATGTCATCTTCCTCTGTTGCTGCTGCCCAATTGGAGGAAACTTGTGTGTTCACCGGTGTTGGCGCCTCCGGAACCTCGGGTGTTGTTGGTGACCCTCTTGTAGGGCTGTTAGGCGTAGACACTGCTCTCTCATCGACTACAGGTGTCGACGAAATCCATCTCGGGGAGGGCTCTGGTGTAGGCGCCCTTGGCGATGGTGGTAACTCTCTTCTACTGGGGGAGCGCTTACATGGCGACTTGCTTTCGTTACGTTTTACATCTTTGACTTTGCTCGGTCCCATTGCCTGGAGCAATAACCTCTTCCTGGTCTTGTTATCTTTCCTAGAGAGGAATATTGTGTATTCCTCCCCATCAACACCGGCTTGGGGGCTATCTGGGGCAGGGAGCTCACTTGCCCTGCTCTGTTCCGCCGGCGTTCTCTCGGCGACTGCCTCTTCCTCTCTTGTCTCTCTTGTTTGTTTGGTCCGGGGGATGCCGCCCGCTTGTTGGGGCACTGGCTGAACCAGTGCGTGTCGAGCCCATATATCGCACACTGAACTCTCCGCCCGGGCAGGGCCACCGATACCCTCAAGATTTTGTTCTCCGCCGCTATCAGGTGTACAAAGTGCGGAATTTGGTGTTGAGAAGGCCTGTACAAAAAGTTCCATTTGTCATAGGTTGTTTTGACCCGGAAGACCTCCGCATCCTTATCTCCCGATACCTCGGCCGCAATCCTCTGCACTGCCTCAGACTTTATTTAGGGGGCATCCAGTGGAGTACGCCTTTAGATTTTTCCTTGTCCAAATGTTCTATGTATATGGACATCTGCGGGTTAGTCCATTCGAACTTTTTGCCATGTAGGCCCTGGTAATATTTCATCTGTGCGGCCGCCGTCAGCGTAGCGTACCATTTGAAAGGTCCGGCAAATCTGTAAAGTGTGGCAATGCCACTCAACCCAACTCCTGCTGGCCCAGCCAGAATACTCGAGATAAGAGAGTATGATGCTCTATTGGCCTGCGGCCCAGTAATAGTAATTACCAAGGTACCCTGCCTGTGCAGACTACCTCCTTCCAGATCTTTCTCCATATAAATCACGATAGTTGGCACAATAGGTGCAGACATTTCTATATATTAATTTCCTCTTGGCCCTGAAACCAACTGGAAATGAAAAAACAAAGTCACGGATGTTAGCTAAGCTAACGCCTAACTAACACCAATGTCCTGTAAAAAAAGCACACCACGATCCAAAAAAACTCCGACGCAGAAAAATGGACCGCTCACCAGCGTGTCCAAGTGTGTTCTCCCTGGGAACACACACAAGACACAGGGCTGACTATCCAGTCAACGCCCAAACTTTGACTCCTCTCAGACTGCCACGGGATCACACATCTCCCGCTAAAACAGTCACCGGACTCGGCTGTTCACGGACTAGCCGTGAGCTATTCACTACAGCACGAAACCAGTACAGAATAACTAACTGACTAGCGCTCACGACGCTTTCTGTACACTCTGTTTTCTAACATATAAATGTTTAAACAACTCACAATTAAACAAGCAAACACGTGCCACAACCCTGAATTCACTCTGTTCAATCAGAATAGTACGGATCACTTCCCTTTGACCTTAACACTTAAGCACCCGTTTAACTAAGGCGGTGGACGGTGCTACACTATCACTGAACTAATTACCGGGAGAAATCACATAATTCAAGTCACACTCCTATCAGGTATATATAATAGCTGACATGAATATATATCTATTATAAAATATCTCTACTTACCTCGAGATGACGAGAAAGTAGGCAACAAAATCTAGTTCTATGTTAACGTCTGCCTGTCTCATTTGTTCATCTACGGGCCGGAACAATTTACGAGTGTGCTTGACTGAATAACCTATCTAAATTTATAGTCTACAAGTGACGCTACCCCATGACACCTGGCTTTGCCTGTTTCCACATATGTTCGGCATATAACGTAATCAAGAGTAAGACAAATGTTATTCTAGAGTCTACATCAGAAGACAACAGCCCGCGAGAAAGTTTATCAGATAGACGTAATATTATTCTAGCACTCACTGCGGCGTTCAAGGGCCACAACAAAATCTCGGAATGAACGTGAGTTTGTCTCCCCTGAATCCCGCTAGCGGACTTCAAAGAACTATTTCTCGCTCGTGATCAAACACTGTTACGAGCAAAAAACGTTCTCCTGGTCAGACATACCAGGTGCAGCTTATGTAATATTATCGTAAGCTGACCGCTACTGACCAGTGGGGAATTTATAATGAAGGCCAGAGCGAAATCAAAGCCGCAGGGTGGGGTCTGAGAGGGGAATAATGGGCTAAGTAGGTAAAATCCAAAACAAAAGAAAACTGAAAGTGCAAACAAAGAAAACAATCGAGGAAACCAGAACATTAAAAGATAATAAAAATGGGACGTGTAGGTAAAATAAAATTATCAGTCAAATATGTGACAATGATCATGTCATTGAAGAAGTAGAAAATTTTACATATCTAGGGAGCAACATTGACAAAGGAGGGGGACCTGCTGCTGACGTCTGCTCAAAGATAAATAAAGCCTGATGTGCTTTTAATGCCCTTCCACCAATATTGAACTACTAAGTGATTTCCAGAGGAAACAAAATTATAATCTTTAACTCAAATGTGAAGTCAGTCTTGCTGTATGGCTCAGAGAAATGGCATGTCTCAAAGAGTATCACTGCCAAGCTAAAGACATTTGTAAATAGATGTATCCGATTGATCTTCGTATAAGATGGCCAGACATAATAACAAATATAGAGCTAAGGAAAAGATGCGGACAACAGACAATAAAGACATAAATTAAGGTAAGAAAGTGGGGATGGATAGGACATACACTCAGAAGAGAAATATCAAGCATAGCCAGAGTTGCCCTTAACTGGAACCCACAGGGGAAATGAAGAGTCGAGAGGCCAAAGAGAACTTGGAGAAGAACTGTTGAAGATAAGGCTAGGGAAATTGGAATAACTTGGGCACATATGGAAAAGACAACCCAGAATAGAAATCGATGGAGAGCAACTGTTTCTACCCTATGTTCCACAGGGAACGAAAAAGAATGATGATTATGATGATGGTACTGCGTCTCTAAAACCCGTTTGACTTTGGTATCTAACGTCCACTTCAGGCCACGTATACCCTACCTTGTTTAAGAAATAGTACATTCAACTGGTACCACCAACTAGTATGGCAAAATAAGAGCAACAAATACCCTCTGAGTATTGAGTTTCTCGACATATGCTTATGTGTCCCTATCGTCCTATTCCACCATCCCATCTATCTCAGAATTTGTACCCTCTCTGAGAATTAATCTTAATCCCATATGGCGAAAAACTTTCTTTACCTTTAAAATGAATAGTTTTATATTTAACTTTAGTTGAAAATGTTAACGAAATAGTTTGAAAATGTTTATATTTACCAGTGAAAAAAGTTGTAAACTTTCATTACAGTTAGGGTGAATATGTTTTACATTTACGCTGGTTGAAAAGGTTAATAATATAACAAGTATGTGCATCATTTATTTCATCATTCCCTTCCTGATCCATATGGAACTTGGGACTACCTCTGCTTTTGGTTCTTTATAAGAAACTCGCAATAAAGCAGTCACCAGCCCTGGCATTGGTGGTTCATGAAATCATCATTCTAAATGCTGTGGTTGCAAGCCTCAAATGACTTGGACATCCATTAGCACCTTTCACATATTAATATTCACATGTCAAAATATACATATTAGTTCACATGTTAATGATGCAAAATATATAATTTAAAATGTAAAGCTTACGCCAGTCTTTAGGCTCACAGACCGCTTGGCTTAGAGAAATAAAGGCACTTGTAGAGGATTCTTACACTTGGTCTGGGGTGTTATTATCTTAATATTAGACGAACATAAAGGTATGTTTTCAGGCACTCGTAAGAAATAAAGAAGTAGAACACTTGGACAACAGAAATTTGGTTTTCCTCGTTAATAATGGTAGTGTTTTCCTGGACTCTTAAGTCCTCATGAATTTCAAACAAGCCCTGTCCGTTCAATGAAATCTGCTGCTATCCTTAACTCTGGCAAGTGTCGTGTGAAATTCTAATCCACATATATAAATTAAAAAGTAAATGTAAAGCCTAACAAATAACTTCAATAAAAGGAAAGAAGAATGGTAAAGAACAGTGCTGTCACAATGACTGTACTCGAAATCCCCTTGTTTTCTACTTCGTCTGCAAATTGTAACTTTTCACGTTGATAGTAAAAGCCTACTGCAGCATACACGCTTTCTACGATAAAACGTGTACTGCATTTCTAAGAAAAACCTTGAGATACGCAAGCTGACCTATATTTAATATTCCATTCATGTCATTTTATACACTAAGTTACCATAAACGAAAGACAGATGGAATTAGGATAGAGAGAAGGGAGGGCTGAAAGCCGGAACGAATGCCACACTAACACGCGTCTCGCTATACAATTACTACCATCACGCGTGTAAGGCCACAAGCACTAGCTTTTTTCAAATCGACAGTGAAAAAAAAAACACTACCCATACGAGAGTTAGGTTTAAAAAAACCTGAAAAACGCTTATTAGGAAATATGACATTATACTGGTTTACGTTTGAAAACATTACAGTACCCAGACACCACATCGATCGAAGTGAACGGGAGGTAGAAGAAAATACATATTTTGAACGCAGCCCCTTAGCCCCATTAAATTTATATATTTGGGTTCCTTAGGACTTGCTGACAAAGAATATGTTAAACGTTACGCAAATAGTCTAGGAATTAACAAATTATAGCCAAAAGAGCCACCCCCCGGGCAACGGCTTTGACTGGCCGGCCAAACTACATGAGTAAATTGAAAAAGGGAGGTCCCCCTTAAACAGTACACACAACTGCTGGCCGAACGGGCGGATGATCAATAATATTTTGACAACGGCTTCTAGGGCAGGAGTTGGAAAGGCCTGGTATCGGGCTGAGGGCGCACCATGGACTGTAATGGTAAGCGGCCAGAACCATCCAGAAAGCAATGGCAAACTACTGGATGTACAATGCCAAGAAATCCATAATGGCTAATCTGAATACTACACAAAGATCTGGTGGTGAGGCCCCCAGGCCAGACAGATCATATTTAACTGGGGAAGAGATCGTTGGCAGCGTCAGTACAGGTAATCGTGATGACGGCCAAAAGCCTGACTGTGTTACCACGGAAAACCATGTCATCGGTCTTAGAAAAATAATCAAAATAGGAACATGGAACGTCAGAAGCTTATACCAAGGAAAACAGTACATAGTGAAGAACGAGATGGAAAGGCTAAACATCGATATCCTGGGCATCTCAGAGCACAGATGGTCGGGCCAGGGACACTTTTCGATTCCATCAGGAGGAACATTCATATACTCAGGCAAAGAGAGAGGAGGTCAGAGCGGCGCCGGCTTCTACCTGTCTAAAAGGACAGCTGCCTCCCTATTAGGATATAATCCCATAAATGACCGCATTGTCACAATCAGACTGAAAGGAAAAAGAAAGAACATCACAATTATACAAACATATGCGCCAACAGCAGCTGCTGAAGAACAGGAAATTGAAGATTTTTACAATGAACTGCAAAATGCATTAGAGAAAGCAAATAAGCAAGATATTAGGATAATAATGGGAGATTTTAATGCCAAAGTTGGAAACGAAAGATTAGAACATGAAAAAAGAGTGAAAGGAAGTTATGGATTGGGCCAGAGAAATGAGAGAGGAGAACGCTTGACAACATTCTGCCTAGAAAACAACCTAGTCATCACGAATACTCTTTTTATGCAACACCCTAGAAGACTATATACATGGACGTCACCGGACGGAAAAAGCAAGAACCAAATAGATTATATCTTAATACAACAAAGGTGGCGATCTTGTATCTCATCCATCAAGACGTTCCCAGGAGCAGACTGTGACTCCGACCATGAACTTCTTGCTGCAAACTTCAAGATCAAATTGAAAAAAGTCGTTACAAGCGACAAAGTAATACGTTATGACACAAGCGCCATACCAGAAGAGTACAGTGTCGATATTCAGAACAAATTTGACATTCTTATGGCAGTACAGGAGGAAATGACACCAGATGAACTTGCTAATAACATCAGAGATGTATATATTACAAATGCACAGAGGTTAATTCCTAAAAGAAGTATAAAGAGACGAGAATACATCTCAGACGAAACACTGAAGTTGGTGGTAGAGAGAAGAAAAATGAAGTCCAAAAAAGATACAGAAAATCAGGAGTTGTACAAGGAATACACAAAGCAGATTAAAAAACGAGTCAGACAAGACAAACAACAATACATAAACGACACCTGCAGGAAAATAGAGGAAATGCGCGAACAGGGATTGAGTAAGAATATGTTTTCTGAAGTAAGAACATTGAAAAACAGCAACTTTAAATCATCACCCCGAGCAATAAACGACAAGAAAGGCGACACTCTAACAGAACGTAAAGATATTCTGAACAGATGGAAGGAGTACTGTCAAGAAATGTATACGGAAATAAACAAAGCGGCAGATAACAACGTCATGAATGAAGCGGAACGTGAACCAGAACCTACCATAGAGGAAGTCCGGAATGCAATCAAACACTTAAAAAGTGGAAAATCTCCTGGTTGTGATGAAATAACAGCTGAAATGATACAGGCAGGAGGAGAAGGCAGCGCTCGTATATACCATGCATTATGCTGCAAGATCTGGCAAAGCGGAATTTGGCCCAAGGAATGGAAACGATCAATTTACATACCCTTGCCAAAAAAGGGCAACCTGAAACTGTGCACAAACTACAGAACTATAGCTCTTATAAGCCATGCCAGCAAAATACTTTTACAAATCATAATGAAAAGGATGCAACAAAAGCTAGAAACAGAAATAAATGAAGTACAGGCGGGTTTTCGACCAGGTAGAGGCACTAGAGATCATATATTCAACATGAGGATCATCATAGAAAAGTGTAGAGAATTCAACGTTGACCTACATACTTGTTTCATTGATTACACCAAAGCTTTCGATTGTGTACAACATCAGCAGTTATGGGCTATTATGAAAAATATGGGATTTCCAAACCACCTTATACAACTCATCGCACTGCTGTACCAAGAACAACAGGCAGCCGTAAGAATAGAGGGGGAAACATCAGAATGGTTTGAAGTACAGAAAGGAGTAAGACAAGGCTGTACCCTTTCCCCTTACCTGTTTAACATTTATGCCGAGAATATCATGAGAAACGTAAGAGATGACCAAGAACACACAGAGTTTGACTCATTTAACATCGGCGGGTACCAGATCCCGGAAATCAGATATGCTGACGACACAGTCCTCCTATCGACCAACCCAAAAGGACTTGAACAATTACTTCTGTCCACCAAAAAACACAGCGAGGCCCAGAATCTATACCTAAACACCAAGAAGACCAAAGTATTGACAACAGACAAAGTAAAGACCAAACCAGAAATTGAAATTGATAACGAAGAACTGGAAAGTGTCAATGAATTCGAATACTTAGGATCAATCATTAACAGCTCTGGCGACTGTGCAGTAGAAATTAAAAAAAGACTTGCAATTGCTTCACATAAGCTAATACAGATGAAAAACCTACGGCAAGGCACAAGCAAAGAAACAAAGTTACAACTGATCAGAGCATGTATATTCCCAGTAGCAACATACGGCTGCGAGACTTGGACACTCAATAAAACAGTTGCAAAAAAGATTACATCATTCGAAATGAAATGCTACAGAAGGATGTTGAGAATACCCTGGACAGAAAAAAAGACCAACAGAGAAGTACTGCACTCACTAAACGTACAGGAACATTGGCTCCTAAATACCATCGCAATAAGGAAGCTGAAATTTTTTCGGTCATATAAAAAGACATAATAGTCTGGAAAAAACAGTGATGGAAGGCATGGTCCCTGGAAAAAGGGGAAGGGGTCGACCTAGACGACGTGGACCCAGGACATCACAGAGAGTCTGAACTTGTCTTTGGCTGATGCAGGTCGACTTGCCCAGAATCGTGATGCGTTCAGAGCAGCTGTAATGGAGACAACGTTCTGGAAAGAATATGTCACATGATGATGAGCCAAAAGAAATAGTGAGGGTGTCAGACAACACCAAAATCAGAATCGCTCAGTGGCAGATTTTAAAACCACCATTGTACGGGAAATAGGTCCCCATGTTAAATCCTATTTGATTGGAGCGCAATAAATGTAAGGCTAAACACGATTAGTCGGGCTACAAATACTATCTTTTGTTGTTAGGGGAGACGGAAGGAAGGGTACTTTTTTTCAAACGCTTGTGTAAACATGGCTCGATTGGTTAGACCCGCCAATATAGGCAATTAGGAGCGTTAGTTCAGTACCACATTTTTCAAATAAACTTACTAAAGATCCAGTGCGTTGAGCGCCAGTGCATATTTTTCTAAATAAAAGCCTGGGACATCGGCAGATCGAAATTGTGCTATATTCATTGCCAGTCAACGTAACTGTGTATTATTCCATGAATTGTGGTAAGCTTGATATATTCACTATCTTTTTAATGAAAATTGAATGTAAATTGATAATTTATGTCTGTATATGTGTGTGGTTCAGTAGCGAACATGAGGCAAAGCCTATATAGTGCTCCAACCTGAACAGAAGGTGTCGGAGAAAAGTAAAACTGCATGGAATTGCCAAACAGTACACTGACACCTATCTTATTGACTAGAAAGAACTAATGCTGGAATTGCAGAGGCGTAGTGACCATTAGGGAGGAGTATACTGGTGTAAATTATTTCAGATGAAGCTGACAGTTGGCCTACCGCTCTGAACTCAGTGTTTGTTATGTATTGTGTTCAGTCTGGAAATAGATTATAAATTAGTTATGAAGTAGGAGGTACAACCTTCTTGTTTCAGGGACTGTGGTCCTAAAGTTATTGAGCAGCACCTGGTCTGAGCTTTGCTGAATCTGGAGGCTGACAGCATACTCCTGGGTCCAGATAGCGACTAGTGAGGTGTCTCCAGAACACAGGGGAGCAATCGAGCAGAGGAATCTTTTCCTGCCGCCATCACGAAAGTTAAGCCTCTGTGGCCAGTGGAGCTCAACATTATGTGTCCCCTCAAAAATTGACATTTTAGTAAAAAAAGAGGGACATTACCTTGTTTAAATTGACAGGAACTGTGAACTTTTTCCCCATACTATTTCCCAGATAAACAAACACTTGAAGTCATGATAACAAATAACAACATAGCTTGAAAAACAAAACCAGTAGTACCTCATAGTACCACTACACAACTGACACACATAGGATAATACTAATAAAATATGTCACTACAAGGTTCTTATTATAAATTATGTATATATAAATTGTGATTACAATTGATTGTGATTCCTGGTTCACTTTGTAGTTGAATCAGGACATATATTAGTGAAAGTAATTAATACATATATATTTGAAACTTTACCAGTGACTCATTTAAGATAGTCTTATAGAATGTTAAATGTGTGTGAGTGTCACAGTGTTGTCAAGTGTGGTGGAATAAATTAAATTGTTTATCTGTCTGTTGTTGTTGTGACTTACACTTCCTCATATACATACCCTAGACATTCAACGTAGCCATCACCATATTCCAGAATAATTCTGACTGAGGTATAAATGTGGTAGCACGTAAGGTTATCTGTAAAACACTACACCTATTAGATACAGATACCTTCACAGCTGATCTCAGTCAGTACACTAAGTCCCCTATAAATATTTATATCATCCCACTTTACCACAGCAAGGTCTGGCTGCCTTCTTGGCGCGAGGTGAATTTTCACAGTGCTTTTACGTGGCTAAAATGTCAGGTTATATTGCCTGTCCTCTCCCGCATATTTTTGTTGCGATGTTAAGCAGGGCTCAAATCGGACTATTACAACATTTCCGCTCAGGTGTGTTCGACTGATAAGTGCATATCTGTAATCTGTCCATAGACGGGTAATTTATCGCCCGGTACGCCTTAGGTAAAACCAACGTTCGGTCGCTGACCGGCCTATCTGGGTTACGACCTGTGTCTAATCTTAGCAAAGCCGAGAAGCTTAAAGCAAACATGACGAATTATTACTGAACGGAGTGTATGATGATATGAAAATACCAAATATCTGCTTGATAGCAGTGGAAAAAATTGTGCTGACCACAGAAAAGCGCGTAATTTAGTCCACGCAAAAAAAATGTAACTAAATACTGCCGGAGAGGAAAAGAGATCGACCCAATGTTCTGTGACACCCATTAACAGCTCAGTAGACGGAAGCGTGACGCCAACGTGTTTCGAACCCGGCGCCTTTGCCGCGAGAGGCCAGTGCTCTAACCATTCTGCCAATCGGAAGCTTTTTACTACTTCAGAGCTGAAGAAATAAAACCAATGTAACAAATGAAATAATGATTTTAAAAACATTAAGTTAAACACTTTGAGGCGTCAACATTTGACACCACGCAATGTTTGCCATGTTTACCACCCATCCCTCACCCTTCCATGACATAAGACCATAATAGAAGGCAGAGTTGAAGGCAAACGTGCAAGAGGAAGACAGAGCTATAAATGGGAAGATAACATCAAGACATGGATAGGAAAGTGTCTGTCAGAGTGCACCATCAAGACAAGAGTCAGAAGACGTTGGAGATCCATTACAGCCAACCTTCGTTGTGGAGATGCCCCTTTACGTCCCCACCCTCTGTCGTAAGTTGAAGCCACAATTGTCTTAAGTGTAATACTGTCGAGACTACAACAGTAGTTGTCGCTGGGGATGGCTTATGAAATGTTATCAAGAAGGTCTCCAGAAATGGATTCATTAAGAAAAAAGAGACCTATTCGAGATAAGGACAAGAAGAAGAGAATGCGAATATGTGTTGTACTAGATAGTATTTTCTAGTAAATTATGGAAAGTGTTCTATTTCCCCACGACCTTAGCTTCTGTCCTCAGATCCCGTAAAGTAAGAAAGAGCCCCCAATCTCATCTAAATGTAGAATGTTACCTTCAGATAAATACTTAACAGACAGCACGAGTGATACATTACGAACTAGGTAATGATTAAAGCGACTTGCTTTATTAGTTAAATACATACACATTTCCACATTAGTGATCTCGTCATACCAAACCGTCTATTTTAGTGTGTAGCCGGGGCAGGTGTTCCTTAGGACTGGAACGGCACCATATTACCTTCATGTAGCAGTGCCGGTATATGCAGTATTTTCAGTTTACTTTACAGAGAGCAGATGTTTAACTGGCCTAATCACCAGAGATTTAGATTTCTCTCTTAAATTTGTGTTACCAGGTTCGATTTTCTTCTCTTAGGTGTTGATGTAGCGAATTTAATTGAAATGGATAGATTTCTTATCTAGATCTCAAAACTGTAGTAATTCAACTTTTCAACAGCGTTCGATTTCATGCAAAACTTTTAATATCTTTCAGCATGAAACTTAAAATTTCAACAAAGTCTGGAATTCAGAACATTTTTACAATAATAAGTATAAAAAAATTCTATCATCTCATCAGATGCTTTCATCGATGCAAAAATCCCTTTTTTTGCATCCTTGTCTCGTAGGCCTACTCAATTGTCAAATATGGCGAACCTTCTCATTCCACCGTGTTCCTTCTTTTAAGTTACAGTCTTATTTTAGGTTCGACGACATTTACCCATCTCCTCAGATTTGTCTTTGATTTCCTTATAATCATAAGCATTCCTTGAGTTAAATGCTTTCCAACACAAGAATATTTTCTACTCTACATGGTTTGAGGTGTAAGACTATTTTTTGCAAATTGACTCAAATCCTCGAACCTAGTTCTGCTGCGACTAGGGTTGGGAGCTCTATTCAAAATACATATTTAACGATTGTCACTACTTACGCCAGTAAGAAATATATATATATATATATATATATATATATATATATATATATATATATATATATATATATATATATATATATATAACCACTCAATGTCCTGAAATACACATTTTATAAGAAATGTTGAAGTTTGATTTTCTCAAACTAAGAAATATGTAGAGCTGGACCAGATACGACCTCTTGAGTTGCGCTCTTTCATTCTACTGCCAAAATGGCGTCGTTGTTCCACTTTCCCCGAGGTAAATCTGAGCTATCCGATTGGTCAGGGGAAATCACCCAATTATTAGAAATGGCGTGTAGAAGCGACTCTACCCTAAATATGTGACACTATTTATTATTTTCTGTTTCTCATAAAATATAAAATTATGGGGTGGTCTGTGCTTCCTCTGTCTTGTAAGAATATAGTCTGTTTCCAAAGGAACAACTATGTACACGGCCACATATAGATCCCGGGGCTCCGCAAATGTATCCCGTAGGGAGACATTTGAGTACTATCAATAACAAAAATCCATCCCCAAAAATTTCTAAGTTCAAAAAAAATTTTTCAGAAAAATTTAAAGTTCAAAAATTTTTCTAAGTCCAAAAATATTTCCAAAAAATTTAATCTAATTCCTATACTGGGGTCCTATGTCTATATGAGGTCGTCTGCTATGTAAAAAAAAACTAGTAGTGGACATCAACTTCAAAAAGTGTAACTTATTCATCACATCATAATATTTTTCACCAAATTTACAAATTGGCAACACTGCCCAACAAAATCTGCAAAACACTCATAAGGTCATCACTAAAAAAATTGTGACGAGTGGCAACACTGGGGAATGAACAATAAACTATATTATGTGACACTATTTATTATTTTCTGTTTCTCATAAAATATAAAATTATGGGGTGGTCTGTGCTTCCTCTGTCTTGTAAGAATATAGTCTGTTTCCAAAGGAACAACTATGTACACGGCCACAAGTGTTAAGCACCAATTTAGGAGAGCGTCTGTGGTTGGAGCGCAGGCCTCTCTCGGCAAAGGTAGCCAGTTAGACACACTGTGGCATCACACTACAGTCTACCTAGCTGTAAATGAATACACGACTCTGTCATTGGGTTAGGAAAGGAAAAGGCAGCGAGGAGAAGAACTTGTTGCTCAAAGCTCGACCTAGGATTGTGAAGTCTCTTACACGTCACTCACCCACGGCAGTATCTTCCATGGGACTACCATTTTTACCTATTTATGAAAGTCTGAGGCTTTCTGATTGTATTTTTGTTGTTCTCCATGTTCAGAGCCATACAATAGGACTGTCTTGACATTTGAATTGAAGATCCTGATTGTTTGTATTGGGCTTAACTTCTTTTGATCTCTATATTTCCCAATCCAATGAAAGCTCCTCTTGTCTTCTGTATTCTTATTTTCATATCATTGTCTGTTCCAACAAGTGTCTATATTGCTGCCAAGGCATATGTAGGATCCTACGTCTTGTAGTGATGTTTCTTCATTGTAGTGGTGTTGATGGTATTGTATGATGGTGATATTACTAAATGTAATTGTATGAGGCCAGCTGTGAAGGCTCCTGAGATAAAATGTAGTTGTGAATTGTCAGAAGGCCTTTCTTGCTACCACTACGACCTCACACTTAATTTTTTTTTTAAGGAATGTGGCTACGTAAAGTGTCTAGGGTAATGATGTGTAGTGTGGTGTGATAGTTTCTAAATACACCCACAGATAATTAAGAAGACTAATAATATTAACAAATGTTAAAATACACTGAACTAACTCACGTGTGTAAAATTTTTTGATAAAATTATATTACATTTATTTTGTTCTGGATCAATTTTTTAGGTTGACCAGAACTTAAAAAGATTTAGAGATTATGAAAGAAATGCATGGAATATTATATCATAAATGCAATAGTGTACATATATATGTACTATACTAGTTAGTTTTATTAAAATGTTCTAGTAGACACTAGTTAGTTTTATTAAAATGTTCTAGTAGTCATCTACTTGGGAGGATATGTACTGTTTGTGCTGTTGGGGTGGCCTCATCACACCTGTCTATATTGACTACCCAGTGTCCAGAAAATGGTGGGAATTTTTATGGGGTATTAGTAACTACACAGCTTTGGTGAATGTCCAGCAGACCAGAGGCTCACTCATCTTATATTTGTAGCTCTGGTGCTGAAAACTGATGGTCCCACCTCTCCGTGCTGGCGGGCAATAATGGTGGTCTCTGTCACAAGTACTGCACAGATACACTCGAGTAAAGTCACCAACTGAATAGTCACTGCTTTGTTGACAACAGAAACTCGCAGCTCAGATTATGAATAAATAACACAGAATTGCTAGCAAAACTCAGCTGAGCTGCTGGCTATAGTATGGCGTCCCTAAATTTATTACACTTTCTTTCATATGGAAATCACCACACTTTAAAATCTGTGTCTATCACTGAACAACTATTGAAGAATGGCCCCACTTTCGCGTCTGAGCGCTAATGATATGATTGTCTGTGGCCAATCACTGCCTAGGTTTATTTTAATTTCAAATTTCCTACCATAAAGTCATTTCAGTCATGCTTCAGTCAAGTATGGATGGTTATCTGTTAGTCTGTCCGTCTCTACTTGTGTTTCTACAAAATGTACTAGATTTTTGAACCAACCTTTCTCTCCCCTCCAAAATTTTGTCGTTAAAAGTTATATTTAGACACAGCTACCACAAATATCCCTTCTCTTCCATATTACGTAGATTTGAACACCTGCGTTTCGAGGTCGTGTTTTTTTGTGCAATTAGCGACACTTTTAGATTCAATACAGTCTGTCGAGGATGTGAACAACACTGTCTTTTGTCATTATCTTCAATATTATCTATCCGTCTGTAAAATTAAGACCATATTAGTTCACTGCTCAGAATAGGCCATCCGGCCAGCTAATTTTTATATTCCTAACATTAATATTAAGAAAAAAGTACTTTTTAAATTTTGTAATATTCCTAACATCTGCGTTTAGCCGCTGAATTCAAATCAAGGGCTTGGTATTGCAAAAGCGTCCAATAAATGACTGTGGCGTATCATATCCATGGTCCCTTCTGTCGAGTTGCTTACTTTTTATGTCAACTTGGGAAACGTGACTTTTCTCCGTTCCCCCCCAATTGCGTCTCCTTAGCCTTTCTAGTCCCACGCAATCTTTCCAGTCATATTTTTCCTTTTTGATCCTCCGTTCCCCTCCTGTCTAGCAAGTCAATTTTTATGGAGGGTGATGACCCGCGGTCTAGGCGATCATGTACTATTCGCAGCCTACGCATTATGTTTTTATATCCTTATATGTTATCTTTGGAGATATTTTACCGTTGTATCTCTGTCAATTTCACTACACATCTCCCCACTTGAAAACATGCCTATGGCAAGTTTCAAAACCAGCGATACACATAGGTAAAATTACTCCTCACGTCTGCCACTACTCTAATTTTGATCACAGGGGTGCCGACTGAGGAAATCTGCACCGACATTCAATTTGCCTGGGATATATTGGATACTAAACTGATAAGGTTGAAGCAATAAAGACCACCTCAGCAATCTTGCGTTTTCATGCTTAGCCTGAGACAAGAACACGAGAGGCTGATGGTCCGTCTCCACCACAAATGTCCTATCATACAGATAGATTTGAAACTTCTTTATTGCCCAGATTAATGCTAAACATTCTTTTTCGCTTGTGGAGTATCCTTGTTCCGCCTTATTCAATTTGCGGCTTGCATAAGCGACTGGTTTCAGTTCCCCATCAGGTGAAGATGATCTTTGCAACAAAGCCCCTCCTAGTCCTACATTACTTGCATCGGTTCTTAAGACAAAGTCCTGTGTCAAATCAGGCAGTTTGAGAATAGGCTTGCTAGTGAGTTTTTCCTTTAACTCTTGGAACGCTAGTTCACATTGTGCAGTCCAAATAATTTTATCTGGAAGTCCCTTGCGAGTCAGATCAGTCAGAGGAGCACAAATAGCGTTAAAATTTTTGATGTATTTCTGATAAAATCCGCATAACGACACAAATGATCGCACGTCCTTTTTTTGTTTGCGGCCTAGGTGCTCTCTGCAGTTTTTCCAAGTTCTTAGGATCAGGGGTCATATTACCCTGATATACAGTGTGTCCCAAGAATTCCAACTCTTTGCATCCAATACAACATTTTGTTGGCCTAGCAGTTAAATTCGCCTCCCGAAGTCTATCAAACAACATCTCCAGAGCTTCAATGTGTTCTTCAAATGTCTCGGTGGCGACGAGAATATCATCCATGAAATTCGTGATACATGGGTTATTCAGGGGATCCAACAATTTTCGCATCATCCTTGAAAACACACTCGGAGCATTTTTCAGTCCGAATGGTAGCATATTGAATTCATAATGTCCATCCGAAGTGCTAAAAGCCAAATAAGGTCTCACTTCAGGCTTCACTGGGATCTGGTAATAGCCTTTACTAAGATCCACCTTTGAAAAGTATTTTGCCTTGTTCAGTCTGGCAAATAGCTGTTTTGTGTCTGGTAATGGATCCACTTGTCCTTCTGTGACAGCATTCAGTTTCCTGTAATCTATGCACAGTCTGTGTTCCCCAGACGGTTTTCTCAACAAAACGACACTAGAACTAAAAGATGATTCACTGTGCGAAATAATCCCCTCCTTCAAAAAATACTCTATTTCTTCCTTCAATGCCTTCTCCTTCGCGAACGGAATAGAATAGGCTCTCATACAGATTGGGTTTGAGTCTACCAGTTTCATGTCATACTGTAGCAAATTTGTATGGCCTGGTTTATCTGTTAATACATCTGTATGTTCCTCCAGAACTTGTAGAACTCTCTCCCTCTGGTTTTTAGTCAGGTGCTTACTGACTTTTACCTGTGCTGCTGTTTCACAAGGATGTAATGGGTATTCATGTGAGGTGAGTGGTTCTTTTTGCATCTGGGTTGTAATAGCCAAGGTCAATAAGGGGGTGCTTTCCTGGAGTGGTCTGTCCAGATACTTCTTTAACAGGTTTACATGATAAACTTTTTCCTTCCCCTTTTTGTCAATTTTATAGTTTGTTCTAGACACCTTCTCTAGAACCGTATATGGACCTTGCCAACCAATTTGTAATTTATTCTGGCTTCCGGGTAGTAGAAGCAGCACCTTCTCTCCGACTGCCAGTTCCCTGTCCTTTGCCTTCCTATTAAAATATGCTGCATGTTTCTTCCTGGCTTGTTTCAAATTATCATTTGCCAGGTTCCATCCAGCTTTCAAACGAGTGGTCAGTTCGTTCACATATTGATACGATGAGGTAACAGTCTCTTCCGCCTTCTCATCTGTCCAGGTCCTTAATAAAGCTTCTAAAGGACCTTTTATTGGTCTCCCAAATAGCAGAGTTGCGGGAGCCATCCCGGTTGAACTATGTGGTACCTCCCGGTACGCAAACAATGCGGCGGGCAGGAATTGATCCCACAGATCCGGTTTTTCGTGTGCCAGCTTTCTCAGGATAGAAATGAGAGTCCCGTTGAACCTCTCTACCTGGCCGTTCCCTTGTGGATGGTACGGACTACAATGAAAGTGCCTGGCTTGAAATAGCTTAAAAACTTCTTCCGTTAGTTTCCCCTTGAACTGAGATCCATTATCCGTCAAGATTTGATGCGGGAATCCTAATCGGGTAAATATTGTAAGTAGTGCCTCTGCTACATGTTTTGAATCACTTGATGGCAGGGCTACCGCCTCTCCCCACATAGAACAAGTGTCCACCAGAGTAAGGATGTAACTGTTCCTCCTCTTGGTCCGAGTGAGAGGTCCCACGATATCCACTGCAACCCTCTCAAAAGGTGTTCCCACTATGGGCATTTCCCCTAGAGTTGCAGGAGCAGTCCAGTGCTTTGGAGCTACCCTTTGACATTCTGGGCAGGATTTGACATATCTTTTTATATCCTCCGTTATCCCTGGCCAGAAGTAATGACAAGCTATACGCTGTCCTGTGGCGCTGATCCCCCATGTGACCACTGAAGGGAATCGCATGCCCGAGTTCCATCACTTTATCTCTATATGAAGTGGGAAGAACCAGCTGGTTGTGACCATTTGTTCCAGTTCCGGCCTTCCTGTATAAGAGTTTGTTCTTCATGAAATATTCCCCCTTGCTCGGAGGTGTGTGGCATTTGGGCAATTTTTTAAAACAGGGCTTGAGTGTCCTATCCTCAGCCTGCGCCTTTCTCATCTCCTCTGGATGAGCATTTATAGGTTCACCTTCTTCCTCCTTCTTCTGTGACCTGGTCTGCACTGTCGCCATGATCACAGGTTTCTCGGGATTCCCCAAGAAGACGTATCTACACCCCAATATCAGAGGGTAGATTGGTTCATCTATCACTGCTGCTCTGATTTCTCCTTCCACATAGCGAGTTTTCACCGTTATCCTTGCGATGGGAAGTGTCATGAGTGGTATGTCCTTAGTCGCCCCTTGTATTTCCACTGTTTCTGTGGTATACTGACTTGGGTCCACTAGGCTAGACTTCACAACTGAATCATAATCCAAACCTGTATCATAAAGGCACCTTATGGTGACCCCATTACAAATAACATCCTCACAAACTGGGGGGTGATAAGGTTCCTGTTGTCCCTTAGGATTAACCTTTAATCTTTGCGTCCCCGACTTCATTGCAGCAATGTTTGAAGGTTTCCTTCTACAAAATTCGGTGTTATGGTTATCCTTCTTGCACCATTTACACCATCTTTTTCCTTGGTTCAACGGTTTTCTTTCATTGAACTTTTGATCATTGAACTGTGAGTTTCTGTCGCGATAGTCATTTCTTGGCCGCTCAAAGTTTGTCCTACCTTTATTTCCCTGCTCTCTATTATCAAATTTATTAAATTGCTGTGGAGCTTTAAAATTGGCTATGTGCTTCTTTTTAGCACCACTTACCTCTGCCTGAGCTGCCTGATACCTCTCAGCAACATTTAAAATTTCCCCCAACTTCTCTGCACCTTGTTCCATGAGAAATTTTCTCATGTCTGGAGCCATGGACTCTCTCAATTGCTCAATCATGATCATTTCATTAAGATCTTGGGTCTTCCCCAGAGCCGTCCATTTCTCCAAATAGGTTTCTAGTCTAGCAGAGAATTGGTGGTATGTCTCCCCAGACAACAGTTTGGCATTTCTAAATTTCTTACGATAAAATTCACCATTCTTCTCGTACCTTAATAACAAAGCCTGCTTTAACATGTCATAATTGTCTTGGTCTTCCCTGTTCATTTTAGCAAATACTTCATAAGAAGTACCTCTCAATCCCTGTGATAGCTTTAAGCTCCACCTCTCTCTCTCTAACCCATATGTAGTAGCTAATAACTCAAAACGTCCTAGGTACCCCTCTATGTCATCGTCTTTTTCAACAAAATGGTCTAAATAAAACCCCATAGCTGAGTTTGAGGCTCCCAGACTAGGCGTAGCATCTGAGGCAAAAGGGCTGGCACCATTTTCAGGAGCCTGGCCTTGTAATTCCAGCTCCCTTAGTCGTAATTCGTGCTCCCTCTGCAACCTTCTATCTTCTGCCTCCCTTTCGGCAGTCAATCTTTTCTCTTCTGCCTCCCTTTGCTGTCGTTTTTCTTCTGCCTCCCTTTGCTGTCGTTTTTCTTCTGCCTCAATCTGCAGCCTCTTAATTTCTCTATCAGCCTCTAACCTCTTCTCTTCAGCTAACCTCCTTTCTCCCCGTTCAATATATTTATCACATTCAGTCGTTACGTATTGAATTAAAATTTGACCAGCCATTCCCATCTCCTTCGCGGTGAGCACAGCAGCTGATCTAAATTTTGCCAGCTCCGCCATACTTTTTAGACAATATAATAATATACAAGCTAAATCTCTAACCAGTAAATACACAAAGTACTTCTTATGACTATAGTCTAACTAATTCTAACTAACCAGTTAACTAATTAATTATTACTGGCTGTGAAGATTCACCAACTTTTATCTGCAGGGACACTTTTAGTGTTAAAGGGAATTTTACAATTTATTTCCCTACTTTTATTTCTCCCACCAGGAGATCCTAATATTACTGTTGGGCTAATTATCCCTGGACAAGACCCCAATTTATGTAGTGGTGTTGATGGTATTGTATGATGGAGATATTACTAAATGTTAAGTTGTATTAGGCCAGCTGTGTCTGGCTCCTGAGATCGCCCATACATATAAATCATCTGACTTCACTGACGGAGCACGTCAGCTTATAAACAATATTTCAGATGGCTTCTAAACCTAATCTCGTTTAGCGACGATTCTCCCACATAATGTTCAGCACATATTTTTCCATATAATAATATTGAACCGCTAATAAAGGGTTCTCATGTGTAGCAGTGATCTCTGGACTAATCAAGCGATAATACGGGCATCCCTTTTCTCTTCTTGAAAGTCACTACATGTTTGGTTCCAAGATGGCTTCACTCGTGAGCTGTCACTCACGTTTGGATACAGATAATGAATCTGTCCTAAAGTTAGTCATTCATAAAACATTTCATTGCTCTGTAGATTTGATCATGAACAATTGACTGCATTCTACAGGATATAGTGCTGCTAGGAATCGAAGTCGTTTTCATCGAGTCAAATATATTCTCTTAGACATTCAAATCGTACCTATCGAAATGGTGGCTTCGAACGAGAGAGTTCACAAGAGTATCTTTTATTACCTTGGTATCAGAAATATGATTCTGCCATTCCTTGGCAATACGAATAAACACTGGGGTAAAGCATACACGATAGGTCTAGACGACTATCACTTTCCCCACAAATAATGAGATCACTTTTTCCCGGCGACAAGCCGACCTAGAAAAAACACAGTCCCCATCAGGACGAAGCCAAATCACACCACCCTCTAGCGACACATCCGCCGAATAGCCTTTGACCTCTCTAGAGACAACAGAACATATAGTTCGACTTAGATATGTAATGATATACATATATAAGACAGACTCGTCCTACTCAGACAAACAATACACATAAATTCAGGCCATAGATATTCTGAAGCAAGAACAATCTATTATTACCCAAACAACGAATAAATCGCAGTAAAATGGATTCATCCGCGGAGTTCGATCGAAAGAGCCGACACAACTTTCAAGGGAAGTAACTCAATAATGACTTTTCCTTAAGCACTATTTTGTTTACAAAATATTTGCGAACATAACAAGTATACCAATGTATAATATTGTAAGATATCAAAGACTGCACGTAACAATGTCACAACAGACGACAGAGAAATTGCGGCCTGGAAGAACCAGCATAGAAAAAAAATATCCAACGTAAATATGCTATATAGAATAAAGAAGACAGTATACCCAAATTATAACCAACATGGGATTGAACCGGGAATCAAATGCAGAAGACGAGTTACGAGAATCATACGCATCTTCGTTATCTCTCGGCTCCCTGTGTAGCATAGGCCATCAACAAACTCACGTCACGCCAAGGAATCCTCTCTTGTGCCATCCTTTAAAGATCGTTCTATGGCGCTTTCAGAATATCTCTTTAAAGAAAAAAGCAAAATTATATATATATTTATATATATATATTCGCGTGTGTGTGTGTGTGTTTGTGTGTATGCGCCTGAGTGTATGTGTTATGCTGTAACGGCTATCTCTGCCAAAAATCAAGCACAAATTAAAAATATTTCTAAACTAAACTTGACCCTTCATTTTGGAGGTCGTCACACTGAACAGCAAGTCGTCCGTTGTCTATTTCTGAACACTATAAACACATATGTTTAGTTAATTATGGAAATATAAAATATAGCAGCTGACCATCTACAACACTGCACGCTGTAGAGAATATATTTTCTGATTGGCAAAGTGGTTAGAGCGGCAAAATTACTTAATTCGGCTTAGAAACTGTTTGCTTCACGCTCCAGTCTTCTTAACTGTTAATGGTTACCTGATTCCGCGTTAGAGCTACGGAAGACAAAGGCAGTGAGGAACGAAACCAATCGTCTATACCCGCCCCCCCCCCCAAAAAAAAAAATTAAATAAGCTAGATCTAATATGGTGAAGTCTCTAACACTTCGCTCCCGAGGACCGTATCTGCTATGGAATTACATTTTACCCCAACAGCTGTTACATGTACCAAGATATGGTACTTTATTTTCCCTAGGTGTCACATAATAGATTGGGGCGACCCCTTCTTATTCCTAAACTTTGTTTCACTACGGCAGTAATCGGTACAATTGTGGTACGGCATTTATTGCGTGCTTTCAATTGGTGCACTTTCTTTCTCTGCTAACTAGCAGATATTTTTTATCTACATTATTTCGCTACTTTCAGTACATTGGGTCTTGTCTGTTTATCTGACACACCTGGTGGATATTAAAATTAAACATTTGCAGGAGCGGCGGAGAGAACATTATCGACAATCAAGTTGGTAGTAATAAGTTGTTACATCTGACACACGTTGTCGTATGAGGTTAACGACGTGTTCGTGAGTTGGTACACACGGCAATCGGATGTTTATAGCCCATTTTCAGAAAAGTGATGTTTGCAATTTTGCATTAGCTGAGTCATGCAAAATATTCAAATCAGATTGGCTGATAATTTGAGCTTCATAACAACGAATGCGTGGGAAGGCAGTGAATATAACCTGACGCTTCAGTCAGTCAAAACTACTGTGAAGATCGCTTTTCAAGACACCAGACCTTGACAGAGTGAAGCCTCGAATTCAGAATTCCATTTTATCAGACCGGACACCTTTTATTTGAGTATTTATCAGGACTTACAAAAACAGCACAGGAAATCTGTATCATTTTAATAAGGAAAGCCGCTCTCTGAGGAAACTGAAGGAAACGAGCAAAGTCAGAGAGGGAGCTTATTAAATTAACGACACCCCAGACGCGTGTAAGAGGCCGATTCAAGTCTCTTTTATTCATCTGACCAAAATATCTATGAGCTAGGATTGGCTTATTGGTGGTACAAGCAGAAAGTACTATCTCTAGAGCAAGAAGGGCACAGTGGCCTAAGCTTCAAGATGAGGGAACAACATTGTAGACTCTCCTTGACATTTCTGGGACAGGAGCTACACCTTAGAACCTTGACAAGCGACGAGAGAGAACAGTGTAAACAGAACCCATCCGCGGGAGCAGAAACTACTATTGGCAGCTAAGTGAAAATTATACGCTGCCAAAGTGAATTTTTTATCATCGTCTCTATTACCAATCAATGATGAAACTTCTCTTCTAAACTATTCAAATTATTTTCAAACTGTTAAAACTTAAGTGATTATTAACTTTTGTTATTTGTAATTTTACAAATTTAACTTCGATTTAATCCTTTTAAATATACTTCATGTTTGTCTCAGTCAATTTACTACACACACTCTAAACTGAGCTATACCAGAATAATAAGAATTTCACTGAGTAAATCAGAGGTAGGGGCTTAACGAGCTAAAACTAATCATTGCTTAATTCTTCACAAAATTGGTCGGCAGATTCTAGAATTAACGTGCTTAGCCAAAGCAGCATTGTTTTCACTTATCTGAATATCTTGTGATTACTCCCTTTGTGATAGAAGTGTCATTACCCTTCTATCTACATCTCTGCCAAGAGTAATCTTGTGCGAAGGTAGACACCTTTGAAGGCCCATATTAGATATTGTTGAGTTTTGGCCACTGTTGGACCACTACTGCAAAGCAGGGGAGGCAATACCGTCACACTAGTGTAACCTAGTAAGCTCGTTTGGTTATAGAGAATTTCTTCATGTTTCTACGTTAAAGAAAAAGTTTTTGTCGCATACATAACATTATAATATTCATAATAAGACGTAGAACACTTACATATATTCTTCAGCCACTTTACAGCAATTTTCTGTTTACTACCAGATATTTTCTTACATATGTATGTTTACTGATTGTTTAAAACATCAGCACTTTTGCTAGTGAGTAAAACTGAAGTATTGGGTGAGACAATGCGTTTAAAATGCATTTATGAAACGTTCAGAAACATTATTAGGCTATTTACTTCACAAACCTACAGTAGTTTCTACACATTGATGGTCCCTGCATTATTAAGAGTAAATGCGAGAAACGTCCATCTATGCTATTACACGAACATAGCAGACAATGCGACGGCCAAACAACCAACGGCAGTATGAAAACGTCAATATTTAAGTTCTGAACTTGAAGTACGAATATAAATAAAATGGTAGACTGTTGGACGAAACTAACGGTATGTTTGCGAAATAATTATTAAAGGCTGTGAAGCTGGTTGTTGGCACACACTTCAATTAAGGCTGCAACAACGTTTGTACATTGCTTAGAGGAGTTGGACATTTCAAATATTTTATGCAACAACGCTTACAGAGAAATACAAGTTTGAGTCAAACTGCTTTTGAACTCAGTGGACTTTCATCTTATAAGTGTGTACATACACACAATGATATCAATGTTGATCTATGATAAACACTCCGGTAGTACCGTGACTGTCAAGTTTCCGCAAATAAGGACATTTTCAATCGGGTTACGAAGTCCTGCAATTTTAAAAGTTCGATTCCCGACTCCTACTACAATTTCTTTACTAGACATATGGCGTACAATTCGGAGTCGAAGTCCGAACATTCTTTTTACCGACTCTACTAAAAAAAAACGACCGATTCCACTAAAAAAACCACCGACTCCAAAAAAAAACGACCGACTCCACTAAAAAACGACCGACTCCTCGACTCCGACTCCACAGCCCTGGTTTAAATCGCTGAAGGAATAAATTTAAAAATAAAACTACAGACAACCATCTGTAGAACAACGTTTGCTTGCTTAATTGAGACAAATTATTTATATAATATTTAGAAAAATGTTAAAACAAGCAGAGAATAAAAAGGACAAGTTTTAGGGTTCGCTTGTATTCTTACCAAATGCACTAAACAATGGAGAATAAATGCTCCACGTATTCTGTTGCATAGAATAAAAGTAGATATCCAATAAGCATTAATCAGCCATTCGTCATTTCGTTCTCTCATTTGTATTAATTTGTTTCTGAACGTAGTGACGAATTACAAAAGGGGGGGGGGAATATAACTGGTCATCCACAGAGTAAGAGAGGTGGAAGACGACCACAGATTACACGGGGAAGAGAAACCGGGACAGACTTGAAGGGCGTGAAGTAGACAGGGCAAGACCTTGGGCTGATGGCAAGGACAGGAAGATTTGGTATGAGTTTGTTAAGGGTCTATGCCAGAAGTCAGCAACCTACGGCACGCGTGCCAAGCGTGGCACGTAGAACGATTTTCAATCAAAGACATTGGAGGTAAGAATGTGCGATCTGATGCAAACTAAAGGCCTGATCATACTATACTGCACATAAGTCTTCGTTTTTACGAACCGTTTCCGAGAACAAACATTCTTCAACGAATTTCAAGGGGAGTGGTTATACTTTGCGGCGCGCGCTAGTCTGGCGTCTACCTGCTACCGTAGTTTGAAGGATGAGATTCTTGAAAAGAATCCCAAGCGAATTTTGACGGGCAAGCGGAGACGTAATATCATAATTACGCAATAGTGTCTGGCTAGCGCCTGGACGAGCGTATTTATTTCGTTTTCGCTCGCAGTTTTTGACTCCCAGTGTGAGTTTGGAGCAACAATGACTGACCTCGACGAAGTTATATTTCCGTCCTATCCTTCCCCTCTCTCCCGACCACCACCACCACCTCTACAGTTCTCTCGGCTGTCGCATACTCATGCCCGTACAGTCCGTTGACCGCAGCACAAAAGTTGGTGTTGTTATTAAGTAATACGGTGCCGTTAAAATGACTCAAAAAAGACAAAAACTTGATATACGCTCGTTTCAAGACTTTTGGACAAACGAATATGGATTCATACAACAAAAGGATCGTGCTGTTTGTGCTTTATGTTATGAAAGTGTCGTGTGCCGTACGTCAAGTGTACAAAGACACTATCAAACCAAACATCAGTCCATGTTTAAAAACTCTGAGGAGAAAAGTGAAGCCATAAAAATGGCTGTTTCTGGCTACAAAAAACAAAGTAGTATTTTTAGTCAAGTAATTGGAACCAAAAATAAAGCTACCGAATGTAGTTACAAAATTGCACAGTGTGTGGCTTCGAAGGGCAAACCTTTCACAGATGGAGAATACATCAAGGAAACTTTTTTTGAGCAGTGCTGAAATTTTGTTTAGTGATTTACCAAATAAAAAAACAATACTGTCTCGGATTCGAGAAATACCGGCTTCTGCGAGAGTCTGGCGCTCTCTCTTCAAAATCGAGAGGCGCATAAACTGATTCGAGAAATGCTTCTGCGAGAAATCGAGAGGCGCATAACTGATATGGCTGAATTGTAACGGTAAAACAAACAACCGGGTTACAACAAGCTGTTGTATTTAGTGTCGCTCTTGACGAAAGTGTCGATGTGAATGACGTGGCGCGCCTAGCTATAGTTGCGCGATATTGTGACAACGACCGTATTTATGAAGAACTGTGCTGCTTGATACCTTTTGATGGTACAGCCAAGGGAGAGGACATTATAACTGCATTTGTAAGCTATTTCGAAAATCAGAACATTAACATGAATAAAATATTCTGTGTTACTACTGATGCCGCCCCTGCATTTGTCGGAAAGAACAAAGGATTTGTTAAACTTCTTGAGGATCGTATTGGACGTCAAGTATTGAGCTTCCATTGCATTATACACCAGGAGAGTTTGTGTGCGAAGATTTCGTCACTATCCTTGAACTCTGTAATGGAAACTGTTGTCAAGATAGTTAACTTCATAGTTTCTCGCTCTTCATTGACCCACAGGCAATTCAAGTCTCTTCTACAAGAAATGGAGAGCGCATATGCGGACCTCCCGCTGTACAGCAATGTTCGTTGGCTTAGTCGAGGTAATGTTTTGAACAGATTTGTATCATGTCTAGAAGCAATCAAGGTGTTTCTTGATGAAAAAGAACAACATTTCCCGGAATTGAATGACGAGGACTGGCTGTGCAAGCTGATGTTTCTGGCTGACATAACTACAAATCTGAATGAATTAAACTTGCGTTTACAAGGGCAGGGTCAAACAGTACTTGATCTTTTTGAGCACTGGAAAGGATTTGCGTCAAAATTAGACATATTTTGCAGAGATATTACCACTAACACATACAAGTACTTTCCAAACGTAAAGGCTCATTCAAATCGATTTACTGTCAACAGAGATGAGCTTCAGAAGTACGTTGAAGCGCTCAAAGGAGAGTTTGCTAAACGAGGTCAAGACTTCAAAATTCACGGGCCCATGTTTTCTTACCTCATCAAGCCCGACTTAATTGATCATACTAACATCCCATTTGACCTATCTCTTTTCGAGTGGATGGATGTTGACAATTTTGAAATGCAACACATCGAATTCAAGGCATCAGAGTTATGGACGATAAAATTTGTAGAATTGCGAAAAACTCTTGAAGGAAGCTGCTTGGAAAAGTCAGCTGCCATCCTCAACTGCTGGACATCCCTGCCTGAAGCGTTCACCTGTTTGAAGAAAGTTGCATTTGCTCTACTTTCGGCTTTTGGGTCAACTTATACATGTGAACAAATTTTCTCACACATGAAAGCTGTTTTAAGTCCACAGAGAAGTCGCCTAACACCTGTGCATTCAGAAGCCTGTGTGAAGCTGAAATTGACAAAATACACACCTGATATTGAACAATTAACCAAGGAGAAGCAAGGACACGGGTCCCATTAATTGATTAATGACTCAGATCAATAATAATCAATGATTACTCATATTAAAATTTTAATAACGTGTTTTATGTTTGGTTTATTTAATTGTTTTGTTCTTCAAACTATTGGACTTTCTGTCTTAACAAAATATACATATGGCAATTTTATTATAAAATTTCAAACTAATGTGTTCAGAACTTAAATTTTGCAAAACATAATATTTGTATTGATATTTGTTCCTATTTAAATTAAAATATTGAATAATCTACAAAGAATAGAATTTTTATTTAATGTATCGGAAACATGTTAATACAAGATCATTTTTAAATTGTTTCAATAATTGTTGTATATAAAAATATGATGGACTTAGGTTGGCACGCTGATTGACTTTGCAACATTACTTCGGCACGACACTACTAAAAGTTTGCCGACCCCTGGTCTATGCTATTTGGAGAGTTAAAAGATGAAAAAGAAGTCATTTGAACTGAAGATTCCGATTTATCTTCCTGATTGATTCCTTTGGTTTTGGTTTTAAGGACCATATTCATTGCATACGAAATGTGTTGTCATCAGTGTTTCATCAATGTTGTCATCAGTGCTTCGATCTAATTCCTTGGACCACTCGCGGAGGATCTCAGCACAGTGCACGAACTCCGTAGCACCGGCGAGGATCCCAAAGTGTGTATAAAGGAATCACACATTCTATAAATAATTTTATGGCGGGTTGTTTTCCTAATGTTTTTAAATATTGCCAGGGCAGCGGCCGTATGGACCACTCTTTACGATTTCCAACTGCCGAGGGATAATTAACGTGCGCAACTTGCACATGAGACATCCTTTTCTTTTCGCCCGTATTCGAGAAAGCTAGGCATCCGATCTCCCTACTCAGGAAATCAGGGGGGAGTTTTACATCATTAGGAACCACTGGTTCTGAAAAATATAAATTTCCATCAATTATATTCCCTGTACTGGGAGCAAACCCGGTACCTTTAGAATTCGAGGCGGACGCCATACCTCTTAGCCATTTCTACACCCCCCCCCCCTTTTTTCGATAAAGGCTTTTACCAATAACCCTTGCTTTTCACCTTGATTAAACAATATCGTGCTCATCTTAATGTCAGAGTGTGGGACCTGTTGAGTGTTATTGCTGACGTAGACTGTTTTTTAAAATCAAATAAAAGGGTGGAAATACTGCAGTTAATTTTACAGCATTACGTGAAACGCTTGCAGTCTACTGCAAACATTGTTAGCCTCAAAGCTCGAGTGTTGTCCCTGGAAAATTGCCATGTTCATTCTTTCAGCATATAGAACTTTTAATAATTGAAAACAAATATTTGTCCGCATGAAAACAAGACTGAAAACACATTCGCAGCTTCTCAAATACACCGCATCCAGGTTAGTGCGAACATCTCACAAATGTCAAACTTTGGAAAGTCAACAAAGACATTTAGATTAAGGACAAGGGTCGCACGAAACAGAAAATTGTGTTCAAAATTCTAGTTGTGACAATTTTATTTCTTGAATATATGTTTGTTTGTTAAACGTGAGATAAGGTTTCAAGATACTGAATTCATTTTCTTCTTCTTCTTCTTCCGTCCTTAGCCACCGACCGTCAAAGCAGTCAGTGGCTATTACGCCTAGTGGCGTCTTAGGGCAACAGCAGATAGGTTTTCTTTGCCATTGTTTCCCATCACGCCTATTGGCGTCTTTAGGGCAACGGCAAATCAATCCATTTGCTGTTGTTTCCGTAATCGAAGTGACTGGCAAACGGGTGATCAGCCCGTTGGTGAATTCATTTTACAAATATTAATAACTTTTTCTTGGAGCTGTCGCTTCCTAAATGAATTTATTATTAGCCCTAACTGCATGTTATTAAAAAAATATGGTATGCATCTGTAATATGTTTTTTTTTCAACTGACAGTGAGACAAATGTCAAAGTAAGGTAACTGACGTGAGAGGTAAGTGTTAGAGTAGGTTTTAGAATAGCATTGTTGTTGTTTTAAGGTTGTGTTTGTGTGACTGTATGCTACATCATCATAAAGTGTTGAACGTCATTTAGTATCTTTTCAGGGAATAAATGTTTGTCATGTGATAGTTCATCTTTACTACCACCACCCTTCAGCTCCCCAAACAGCATAGGCCGTCAATATTATACCAAATCCTCCTGTCCCGTACCATTAATTCTTTTCATATCGTGTCCATGCCATTCATGCATGCCCCCAGTTCTCTTCTCTGCGTGTTCCTTGATCTCCCACTGTCTCTCTTACCCTGGTAATTTCAGAACAAGGACTGCCTGGTATTGTTATCTACAAGTTTCCTCAGTGGGTGCCATATCCATCTCCAGCGCCTTCTTCTCATCTCTTCATCCACTGGCATTTGTATGGTTCCTGTCGTATAATAGTAGAATGATAAACACATTGAGAAGTGATTCAAGTACAGGTATATTATTTAGAGAAAATCCCACTTAACAGAGAAAGCACATATAGCCGTCGCCAGTAACATTCCTAGACAAACACTATGGAGATGCCGACAACCTCAGGATGATCTCCGAGTTCTGTTTCTTCTTCTTTGATCCTTAGCCGCCAATTGTCAATGCAGCCAGTGGCCATCACGCCTAGTGGCGTCTTGTAGGGCAGTAACAAATTACTTCCACTTTGTTCAGTCGGCGGCCATTCTTCGTACAGTGCCCCAACTCTGGTTCATTCTTTGCATCTCGGCTTCCACAGTTCTCCGCCAGGTTGTTTTTGGTCGGCCTCTCTTTTGCTTTTCTTCGGGGATCCGCAGCATAGCTGTTCTAGTAATGGAACAAGGGTCCCTTCTGAGGACGTGGCCAACCAAACTCCAGCGTCTGCCAGCTATGATGGTGTGCATAACCTCTTGGTTACTCTGAGCAAGTAGTTCTTAGTTAGAGAAAAGTATTCGGCCAAAAGATTCGGAGAATTTTCCTTAGGCAGATTGTGTGGAAGAGTCACGGGTTGCCACCATTAAGCTCTGGAGTAGTACTCCAACAGTGGCCAAAACTCAAGAGTAACTAATGTGGGTTTTCACAGGTATCTACCTTCGTACAAGATTACTCTTTGCAGAGTTGTAGGTAGAAGGATAAATATGCTTCTTCCTCAAGAGAGTCTTCACAAGATATTCAGAAAATAGAGAACAATGCTGCATGATGCTGAGCAAATGTTAACTCTATTATCTGCCGTCAACTTTTGTGAAGGATAGGATTTTCTTATAATTCGTTAGCTCGTTCAAGCCCCCAGCTGAGTTAATTCAGCGAATTTCCTCTTACTATTATTGTATAGCTCTGTTTAAGTGCATTTAAGAAATTGTCTGAGACATTCTGATGTAGTACATTCAAAATGATTAAATCAACTTTAGATTTGTCTTTATACAAGTAACAAATTTAATAATCAATTATGTTCTAACAGTTATAGAAATGAATAATTCCTTATAGTAAAAGTTATCTTCACTGAGTGATGTTATGGCATTAAAAATAGGAGAGTTTACTTGGCAGCTGATGTTTGGTTCTTTGTAGATAGATGACTGGATCACATTTGTCACTGGTCAAGTTTGAAAGTTGTAGAACGTTCCAAGAGGTGTCAGGGAGTAACAACCAAACTGGTCCCGCGTCTCTAAGACCCGTCTGATGATGGTGTCCAGCGTTGACTTCAGGCCACATACCCTCACCTGTTCCAGAGATAGTACCCTCAATTGGTACCACCGACTAGTGTCAAAAAGAAGAGAACACATACCCTCTTAAGTATTGAGTTTCACGACTCATATTTATGTGTCCCCTTCTTCCTATTAGACCATCCCATCTATCTCAGAACTGTCACCCTCGCTGAGAATAAATATTGATCCCAATGACCGAAAAAACATTCACTACATTTAGGTTGAATAGATGTATATTTAACTTTACATTGGTTGAAAAGGTTAATAATATAAAAATTGAATATGTTTCCCTTTACATCAGCCATGTTTGAAAATGTTAAAAAAATAGGTTGAATACGTTTACATTTACATCTACACTGGTTGAAAATGCTAATAATATAAATTATGTACATAATTTCTTTCATCATTCACTCCCTGCTCCATATGGAACTTGTGACTACCTCTGATTTTGGTTCTCTGTAAGAAACTCACAATAAAGCAGTCACCAGCCCTGGCAGTGGTGGTTCATGAAATCATCATTCTATATGCTGAGGTTGCCAGCCTCAAATGACTTGGACATCCGCTAGCAATATTCACATATTAATGTCAATTAATTACATATTAGTTCACATGTTAATAATGCAAAATATAGAATTTAAAATGTACAACTTACGCCAGTCTTTATGCGCACAGATTGCTGGCTCAGAGAAATAGTTGACGATGCCTGGTTTTTTTTTTAATCTTAGCAATTTGTTCTCACTTCGACTTTGTGTTAAAATTCCCTCAGATTCCGGTTTTCCGTGTTAAAATGGTAGAGTTTTCCTGGGCTCTGTCCTCAAGATGCTCAAACAAGGTCCGGTCTGGTAAATGAAATCTGCTGCTATTCTTAACTCTGACAAGGTCTGGTTTTCTTCTTGGCGCGAGGTGAATTTTCACAGTGTTCTACACTAAATAAAGTGTCAGGTTATATTACATTTCGCTCCCCCGCATTACTTTGTTACGATTTAGGTAGGGTCCAATCAGGAATTTTGTTCTTCCTATGTTTCGATTGCCCTCCGATCGGTTCAAAACGTGTGTTTTGGTGAGGTAATTCAAAATATTTCCACTAGGAAATTTATGTGCGTATATGCAAAGGTCATGTCTTCCAAATATCGAAGTGAAATTTCCGTGCTATTCTCGTCAGTGATAACAAATAACTTCTTACTTTTATTTCAAGTAATATCTTCGTAATAATTCTGCCGGAAGCTTATTACAACATTCTGTCTTTCAGATGCATGTCTTTAATTCCACAGACAGGTAATTTATCTCCCCGTCCTTGTGCAAACACCCACCCTCGTGTAACCATCTGGACTGGGACTCTTCACGACAGTAATTAGGGAATCCCAATCGCCATATCAGCGCTAAATAAACTGGCTGTACGCAGTACTTATCCAGCGTGGCCAAGGTTTAGTACTGTTGCGTGATAAATTCTCGCAACATCGTTTTAATTTAATATCTGTTTTATAACGCAAGGGCAACAACTGCTTGAAATCTATAGTCACTTTTCTCGGTAAGCATTTGTCTTCTCGCGTTGGTATCGAATGCAGTTAACTTTTGAGCTGTGGTCATTTTTGCGCTGGACTGCGCATGACTTGTCTTGTTGTTTGTCGATCGGTTTCCGCCCACCACTAGTGGGAGTGAGCGATTTGGAATGGCGAAAGAGATGCCTCGTTGAAGAGGGGATCTCCGCTATTTTTTGTTCTGTCAGGGATGTGTAGTCCTCTTATGGATATTTCGTTTAGTCGAGATAATACCTCTAGTGTTTTCCCACATGTCGGGAGGCGTGATATTTCTGTGTATTTCATGAAAGCAAGGTAAATTGACTTTTTCATTAACTCTATCGATTTTGGGTCGTGAGCGATTTCGATTCATAGCCTGTCTCCGAAAGTCGTCGTCACGAGATGTTCTTTCCCAGCTCACATGTCGCTGCATTGTACTGCATCGGTTGATGCATGTACCAAGGACCATTACTTGCTACTTTGTTAAATGAACTAGGTTTAGAAAACCTTTATTATCTAGAGGATATTCTTGAGGACATTATTTATACTTCGGCAGACGTGTCTGTCTTGCTGAAGTCAAACTAAGGAGAGTGAACTGATCTCATACATCTGGTTATCTCCTGGCTGTTATAGAAAAGGATGGAGTTTTTCACCTGACTACATTTACAGCACTTGAAATATAACATGCATCTGACTCATCATTGTAATGCTGTCTACCGTTTATTGCTGTATTGAATGTTGCTGTGATAATGACTGTTTGATGTGCCTACACATTTGCGTAACCATTTTGTCACTGTGGCGTCCACAATAAATAATGAAGAAAAACGTCAACGGCTGTTTCAAGACTCATTGACTTTATACGTCGTGAGTTTACTGACGTCCTATGTGGATTGCCCTGTTATTGTTGCATGAACATTGTTTTGACTGAACACATCTACACACTACACAAAACCAGACATGCGGATGCCATCCATCATCATATGGCATCACGCATCATTTGGTGGCCATAAGCTGGTTTGATTCTGGTACTAGCAAACACGGGGTCCCTTACCCACTTCATTTTCAACAAGAATTCATCAGCATCCTTCAAGAAATTAACATTCTTCAATACAGTCAACATCTTCAAAATTTTCAAAGTACTCGGCGTTGCCCGGTAAAAGTCAAAATTTCAACTTTTTGACGGAAACAAGAATTTGACAGTACCCGGCGTTGTTACATGTTGCCGGATAACTCGGACTGCTGTTATCTTTTACGCAAGTCAAGCAAGTTGCTGCTGTCAAGGTTCCAGTGCTGTCGTTTTTTGAGAAGGTCAAGTGCCGGTTGAAACGGGTTGTTTTCTGAAGAAGGCCAAGTACCGATTTCCATCAACTTACTTTTGGATTAGAAGGTCAAGTGCCGAAACAACTCAACACACAGTATGTCAGAAGCTCTTGTACCATCGTGTTAGCAGTGGAAGCAGTTCAGATGTGCCATCATCGTTGGAGCTTCGCTCTTTAGGACGTTGATTGACATCCGTTTTTCTGCTGTTCGACGATTGGAAGCCTATAAGTTAAGTGGCCTGTTTGTATGTAAACTGTGCCCTTATACTTCTGCTGAGTCTTCTGTGTATCATCTCATTCTATATGTTATATGTTTATATGTTATTCGTATATTTATATGTTTATATTTCAGCGGGTTCTCGGTTGGGTGGTGTCTCCGTTAGATTATGCCACGTCATAGAGGTCGTCTATTGTGAGCGTTTTCTGTAGGGTTTGCAAATTTCCGATACTGGAATTTGCTAAGCGACTTCTGTTGCTATTTATGTTAGCTGTGATGACATGTTTTAATATTGTTTTCGTTATTATTTCACATTCTTTAGTTTTGTTGTGATTTGTTTGTATTTGTTAGCCTACTCTTGTCTATAATTTAGTTTCATACAACATTTTTGTTTATACACTGTGGTGTCATGTATTTTGTTTAATTCTATCGCAGATATCGTCACATTTTTTGTGATATTTCATTAATTTCTGCTTTATTTTTAGTTGATTTCTGCGAAAGTTTTTGTATTGTTGCTGATCTTTGTTATTGTTTACATTGTTATTGTTTACATTGTTTGTATTGTTTACATTTTCAATGTTTACATTCTGCATGTGTTTACATAGTCATTGTTTACAGTTATAGTAATTAGTTAATGGGCTATGCTAATGCACTGTTACTACTATACTGATGATAAATGAATGATGAATAGTGTCGTGCACTATTGAATGAGAAGTGCACTTATGATCAAGATTTGAGTGCTGATATTTCATATACAAGTTCTTTGATTGGAGACTTGTTTCCCACAGAGACTGGGATAATATAATGTGATGTGAATATACAAGTGCTTAATTAAGACTTGTTACACTTAGGTTTGAAATAAATTAGTTAATTATTTCAGGTTTTGGACTCATATGTTAGACAACATGTCTACATTTGAGCACTTTATTGAGCAGGGTAAATTGCTTGGGAAGACTGGTGATAAGTTAGAAGAATTTGCAACTGCTCGATATGATAAAGCAATGGAAGCTGAACAAAAGAAACTGCATATGGAAGCTGAACAAAAGAAACTGCAGATGCAGGTGGATGAAAAGAGATTCCAAATGGAAATGGAAAAACAAAAAAGGGAATCAGAAGCTGAGGAAAGAAAGCTACAGCTACAGCTAGAGGCTGAGAATAAAAGACTTGAAAAAGAAGCTGAAAATAAAAGACTTGAAAAAGAAGCTGAAAATGAAAGACTTCAAATGCAGGCTCAAGCTGAAGAAAGGAAGTTACAAAGAGAGTCTGATGAGAGGAAAGCAAAAATGGAACATGAAGAAAAACTCTTAGCTTTAGAGTTGGAGAAATTGAAATTGACGAGCATGAGTAATGGTAATGATTCAAACAAGGGTTCATCTTCTGGGAAGGCTAATAATGATACTTTAAGATTAAGTTACCAACATTTAGTCCTTCCAGTGATGACATAATGTTCTATCTGGACAGATTTGAACAAGCATGTACAGCTCATAACATAGACAAAGCAAAATATGTTTATCAGTTATCAGGGATACTGACAGGTAAAGCTCTAAGTATATTAAATATGGTGGATGAACCTGACAAGAGCAATTATGAGGTTGTCAGGGCCGCTTTGTTAAAGAAATATCAGCTTAACGAAGACGGCTATCGTCTACAATTTAAAAACATGTTACCTGAAAATGGAGTTGAATTCTCCGAGTTTATTGCAAGAATACGCATTACTTTCTCCCGATGGGTTGAACTATCTAAGACGGAAAAAACTTATGAAGGACTTATGGACTTAATACTTAGAGACAAAGTCATGTCGTCTGTCAATGAGTCTTTCCTTGCTTTCCTTCATGAACGTAAACCTAAAACAATAAAAGAAATGGAAGATTTCTGTTGCCAATACGTAACTGCGCACCACACATAACCATGGGTAACTCTAAGGTGAAAGAAGGTTTACCAGTTGCTTCGGCAGCTCCGTATGGTCAAAACTTTGCTCGTAGATCCCAACAAAATTTTGATAGAAAGGGCAGCGGTAATTTCTGTCAAAATCATGGAAACCAATTTCATGGTGATTCTTCTTCGAAGAATTGGAGACAACCTGATAGTGGTCGTTACTATCACCCTAATAATTATAAGCATTTCAAAAGAGGATATGGTAATAGAGGTTATTCCTGCCGAAGACCTCAGAACCAAACAAATAGATGTTCGCATCAATGTGAACATGATAGTAATCGTGGAAACTGGAATTCGAACCAGTATAACAATTACAATAGAGACAATAATAACTGCAGAGATAATAATAACTCTGATAACTTCAGAGGTAATAATAGTCGGGGTAGATCTCAACACAAAAAAAAGAGATATCAGCAGGCTAATGCTGTACAACAGGAAACTGAGGGAGCCTGTAATCATGTTGTTGATAGTAAAAACTTTGACGCTGTCACTAGTTCTGCTTTTGACTTTGAGAGAGCAAACAAATGCCCCCAATGCAGTACTTTATTCGAACCGGGTACCATAACTACTTTGAGTTGTGGTCACCCACTTCCCGCTCTTCCTGCTGCTGTTGCGCATGACGGGAGGGGTTCTTTAATTCTACATAAGGGTCTTGTTAATGATACTCCGGTCTCACTACTTTTCGATTCCGGATGCACCACTATTGGTGTTAGACAATCGCTTGTAGATCCATCTTGTGCTACAGGAAGGGTTATTAAATGTGTCACATTTGGCGGCACTCTAGAAAAATATCCTACTGCTGTAATTCGCATTGCCACTCCTTTCTTTACTGGAGATGTGCATGCTTGTCTCTTACCTAATCCTATTGCGGACCTTATTATTGGTCGTATTCACGGAGTTAGGGAGTGTACCCCACAGCAGATTGCTGCTTGGGAAGATAATAACATGCAAGCTACAAATGCAGTAGTTACAAGAGCACAAGCTCTACAAAAACCCGAAACTTCACTGAATAGTGATAATGAAGTTGATAGCCAAGATAGTCACTTAGTAATCACTCGTGACTCTTTCATAAAATTGCAAGAAGAAGATCCTTCTTTAAAAAAATTCTTCGTTCTTGCGAAGAAAGGTTATCCGAATCAGGATACAAATAGAAAATCTTGGATTGCAATGAGAAACGGCGTACTTGTACGTATGGTACAAGATTCGACTACGTCGGCACATTCGCAAATTCTTGTTCCCAAGAGCATGAGAGTCCAAATATTGCAACATGCTCATGACTCGCAATGTGCTGGACATATGGGTTTTGCCCGTACGAAGTCGAGAGTCCTTGCGGCTTTCTTTTGGCCTTTTGTCAATAAGGACATTCGTATTTACTGCCGATCATGCAAGGTATGTCAGGAGGTCAAATCTAGAGGACCACGACATGCTGCGCCTATCCAGGCTGCTGACATTCCTATTCGGCCGTTTCAGAAAATGGCCATAGATATTATTGGCCCTTTTAAGGTCAAGTCGGCCAGAGGACATCAGTTTATCCTTACATGTGTCGATATGTGCACACGTTGGCCAGAGGCTATTCCTCTTAAGAGCATATCTACTACAGATATCGCAGATGCTCTTTGGTTGATATTTTCTCGCTTGGGGTTCCCCAGAGAAATATTGTCAGACCATGGCACTCAACTCATATCTGACACTATGTCACAGGTAATGTCTACCTTACATATTGAACGATCTCTCAGTAGTATCTACCATCCTATGTCTAATGGGTTAGTTGAGCGTCTGAATAGAACGCTCAAGACTTTGCTTGGTAAGATAACTGAAGATCATCCTCAAGATTGGGACAGGGTTTTACCCGCGGCTCTCTTTGCCTATAGAGAAGTCCCTAATGAACACACAGGATTTTCTCCCTTCGAACTTGTCTTTGGCGCGCGTCCACGCGGCCCTATGTCTTTATTACACGATCTCATCACTGCCGATGATATTAGCGATGAAACTCAATCCTCATATGAGTATGTCATTGCTCTTAGACAAAAGATCATTGAGGCATGTAAGCTAGCAACTGCTTCATCAGAAATTGCTAAAGAGAAGGCAAGGCAGTTTGCTAACAAGAATAGATGTCTACGACAACTTTGTCCAGGTGACAAAGCATTCGTCCTACTCCCCAGTAGGGAAAATAGACTTCTTATTGCATGGAAAGGTCCGTATGCAATAGTCTCTCGGATTTCCGATGTTGACTATGTGGTCGATATTGATGGAAAGCATAAAACCTTCCACATAAACATGCTTTCGGAATTTCACGAACGTCCGGACTATTTGCTGCCTATTTTCCAGGCAACGGATGATGCTCCTGCACCTCACGGTCATTATTCATCCCTGTCTGTCATTCAGGATGAGGAAGCTACCTTCTCTGATGTCAACCTTCCCCTTCCAGTGGTTCCATTACATTCCACGGAATCTTGGAAAAACGTTTCTGTTTCTCCTAATCTTTCTGGTGACGAACATCGACAAGTCTCGTCGATGTTACAAACATTTCAGGATGTTCTCACTGACATTCCTGGACACACAGATGTCATAGAACATGACATAATTCTTACCCACAATAATCCAATTAGGGTTAGGCCGTATCCTATTCCTATACACTTTCAGTCGCAAGTGGAAAAGGAATTGGATGAAATGATTCAATTAAATATAATTGAACCATCGACTTCACCATATTCTTCTTCCATGGTTATTGTCCGGAAGAAGGATAAGAACATACGAATTTGCGTTGATTATCGCAAATTGAATCAGGTCACAAAGTTCGACGCTGAACCGATGCCTTTGTTAGAAGATCTACTGATTAGACTTTCTAATTCTAGATTCTTCACTAAACTTGACTTGTCTAAAGGTTATTGGCAAGTGCCTTTAGCAGAGCATGCCAAACCTCTTACTGCTTTTTCTACACCTAGGGGTCTATTTCAATGGAATGTTATGCCTTTTGGTCTCATGAACGCCCCTGCCACTTTCGTTCGCATGATGCGTCGAATTCTGTCACATCGTTCGGATGTCATCGCATACTTAGATGACATCTGTCTCTTCAGTGATACCTGGGAAGATCACTATTTAGGGTTATATGACTTACTGTCCACTCTACGTGAGAATAATTTGACAGCAAAACCTTCTAAAGCTTTTGTTGGTTTTTGGTGAAATCTCTTTCCTGGGTCATCGTGTTGGTCATGGTCTCTTGAAGACAGAAGACCACAATACTTCCAAAATACTGAACATCTCTGTTCCTAAAACGAAGAAACAAGTTAGGAGTCTCTTAGGTTTAATTCAATTTTATGGGAGATTTATTCCAAATTTATCTTCGATCATGGCACCTCTCTCAACATTGTTGAAGAAAGGTTCGCCTAATCTGGTCCGTTGGTCTGAAGAATGCCAATCTTCACTAGACCAAATCAAGAATATATTTTCTTCTCCTCCCATCTTAAGATTACCTACTCTTGATAGGACTTTTGTTCTTCGGAGTGATGCTTCATCCACTGGGATTGGAGCAGTACTGATGCAAGAATATGCAAATACTCTGCATCCTGTTATGTACATTTCTAGAAAACTAAATGCGGCAGAGAGGAACTACTCGGTTTTAGACCGTGAGTTGTTAGCGATGGTTTGGTCAATTCTAAAGCTACAAAGATTCCTCCTGGGCGCACATTTCATTCTAGAGACTGATCAGAAAGCTCTTACAGCTATTCAGACTAAGAATTTGAAGAGTTCGAGATCCACTCGATATGCTATAGCTCTTCAACCTTTTCACTTCACGGTACGAGCTATCCGTGGTGCGGATAATGTGATGGCTGACATTTTGTCTAGATGCCCACATGACTCCAACTAATACTTCTGTCCTATATTTCTATATATTACAGAGTCATAACACACCTATATTTCTACAATAGATTAGCACATCTGTACTTACTTTATATGTACACACTATCGTGCTTTGTTGTCATCTTCTTCTGTTCGTTTTTTAAAATGATAGAGGAGGACTGAGTAGTTAATATAAGGGCCGTTAGTTTACTAAACAGCCACAATTATTAATAATGTATTGTACCTTATGAAGCATATTAGTTATTAATTAGCATTATATTGCTTGTACTTTCTCAGAATGTCATTGTTGAGCTGAGGACTTACCTTACGAGTTCTAGATTGTGTACTTACCCTCGGAATACCAGAGCATATGTCCTGGATCGTCATGTAGTTTAACTTTACTATGTACTTATGTCATTACATGTCAAAGAATGTACTATTTAAATTTTCCTATCAGATTTGTACATCCATTTTTAAAGACAATATTAGAGTATGCTGTTTAATGATGATTATAGTAGTAACTTGCATACGTATATTGTGTTTACATGCTAACGTGATGTGTGTTGGTGACACCTCCCCGATGTGAATATTTTTTGAGACATATTTATTTTTCTGTTGAGGTATATCCTCACCAGACACTCTATAATTAGCCTATTGTTTGGCAATTTAATTAATTATCAGCGCATAATTCGTGCGTTTTGAGCCGCTTATCGCTTGCTCTTTGATATTGAAAAAAAAAATATGTTCCACATTTTTTTTTTTTATCGGGAGGAGGTGGTGATATGTTGCGTGATAAATTCTCGCAACATCGTTTTATTTCAATATCTGTTTTATAACGCAAGGGCAACAACTGCTTGAAATCTATAGTCACTTTTCTCGGTAAGCATTTGTCTTCTCGCGTTGGTATCGAATGCAGTTAACTTTTGAGCTGTGGTCATTTTTGCGCTGGACTGCGCATGACTTGTCTTGTTGTTTGTCGATCGGTTTCCGCCCACCACTAGTGGGGGTGAGCGATTTGGAATGGCGAAAGAGATGCCTCGTTGAAGAGGGGATCTCCGCTATTTTTGTTCTGTCAGGGATGTGTAGTCCTCTTATGGATATTTCGTTTAGTCGAGATAATACCTCTAGTGTTTTCCCACATGTCGGGAGGCGTGATATTTCTGTGTATTTCATGAAAGCAAGGTAAATTGACTTTTTCATTAACTCTATCGATTTTGGGTCGTGAGCGATTTCGATTCATAGCCTGTCTCCGAAAGTCGTCGTCACGAGATGTTCTTTCCCAGCTCACATGTCGCTGCATTGTACTGCATCGGTTGATGCATGTACCAAGGACCATTACTTGCTACTTTGTTAAATGAACTAGGTTTAGAAAACCTTTATTATCTAGAGGATATTCTTGAGGACATTATTTATACTTCGGCAGACGTGTCTGTCTTGCTGAAGTCAAACTAAGGAGAGTGAACTGATTTCATACATCTGGTTATCTCCTGGCTGTTATAGAAAAGGATGGAGTTTTTCACCTGACTACATTTACAGCACTTTGAAATATAACATGCATCTGACTCATCATTGTAATGCTGTTTACCGTCTATTGCTGTATTGAATGTTGCTGTGATAATGACTGTTTGATGTGCCTACACATTTGCGTAACCATTTTGTCACTGTGGCGTCCACAATAAATAATGAAGAAAAAACGTCAACGGCTGTTTCAAGACTCATTGACTTTATACGTCGTGAGTTTACTGACGTCCTATGTGGATTGCCCTGTTATTGTTGCATGAACATTGTTTTGACTGAACACATCTACACACTACACAAAACCAGACATGCGGATGCCATCCATCATCATATGGCATCACGCATCAAGTACACGTGAATGTTACCAACATTACTGTCCGTAAGTATTGCATCTCCTGTCTATTCTCTCAGCAGGGATGGTCAGGTAAAAAGACAAGAAGAATTATTACTGAAAGGAGTGTAAGGTGATTAGATAATAGCTAATATCTGCTTGATACCAGAGAAAGATATGTGCCGACCATGGAAATTTCACGTAATCAGTACTCATAACAGATGTAACTGGCTGCTGACGGAGAGGACAAGAGATCGACCCAAAAATTACGTGACGGGAAGGAGGACAGTTTCGACTTTTTCTTCTCTGTTACTCTCCAGCATTCCGCACCATAGAGAAGCACAGAAAGTGCACTGCTCTCATATAATCATAATTTGGTGTTTGTGCTGTACTGGAAAGACTTTCAGATGTTGTTGAGACTAGCAAAGGCTGTTCTCGCTTTATTCATTCTGTTCTTGAAGTCTTTGAGTGTTCTGCTGTCTGGTGTTACTATGCATCCTATTATGTAAATGTGTCCGTCTGTTTCAGCTTCTGGTTCCTTATTGTTATGGGCTCATGACTGCCAACATTGAGTGTCATGACCTCTGTTTTCTTTAAACTGATGTTCACACCCACCTGTTGGCTATACTTATTCAGTAAATCTGTTTTTTTCTCCGTTTTCTTTAAATTTATTAAATTTGACGTCTGAGAGCATACGAAGAAGAATGTCCCATTATAAATGTTCGAGAAGAGAAGTTAGAGATTAGGAATTTATAGATACAAGTCATTTGTTTTTTTACTAGCAGTATCAGAAGATGTCATATTCGAGCCATTTTTAAACTCACTATTTGCATGTGCACAAGTGAGAGGTTATATGCAGTTTCACATGAAGACCATTATCATCATTTTGTCATTCCCACATTGAAGGTCGGCTGCAAAGATTTCCGTCGTCTGTCTCTTGTCTTGATGGTGCACAATGATAGACTCTTTCATACCAGTTTCTTGATCTTATCTTCCCATTTATGATGTCTTCCTCTTGCACGTTTGCTTTCATTTCTTCTTTCTATTATGATTTTCAGTAAGGTTGTATGTCTTCTTACATGGCCAAAATATTTTAGCTAATTCCCCCCCCCCTCCCCGTCCCTAGGTTTTCCAGTACCTCTTTATTTATTTTCTTATCCTTCTATGTTATGCCGAGAATATCATGAGAAACGTAAGAGATGACCAAGAACACACAGAGTTTGACTCATTTAACATCGGCGGGTACCAGATCCCGGAAATCAGATATGCTGCCGACACAGTCCTCCTATCGACCAACCCAAAAGGACTTGAACAATTACTTCTGTCCACCAAAAAACACAGCGAGGCCCAGAATCTATACCTAAACACCAAGAAGACCAAAGTATTGACAACAGACAAAGTAAAGACCAAACCAGAAATTGAAATTGATAACGAAGAACTGGAAAGTGTCAATGAATTCGAATACTTAGGATCAATCATTAACAGCTCTGGCGACTGTGCAGTAGAAATTAAAAGAAGACTTGCAATTGCTCCACCTAAGCTAATACAGATGAAAAACCTATGGCAAGGCACAAGCAAAGAAACAAAGTTACAACTGATCAGAGCATGTATATTCCCAGTAGCAACATACGGCTGCGAGACTTGGACACTCAATAAAACAGTTGCAAAAAAGATTACATCATTCGAAATGAAATGCTACAGAAGGATGTTGAGAATACCCTGGACAGAAAAAAAGACCAACAGAGAAGTACTGCACTCACTAAACGTACAGGAACATTGGCTCCTAAATACCATCGCAATAAGGAAGCTGAAATTTTTCGGTCATATAAAAAGACATAATAGTCTGGAAAAAACAGTGATGGAAGGCATGGTCCCTGGAAAAAGGGGAAGGGGTCGACCTAGACGACGGTGGACCCAGGACATCACAGAGAGTCTGAACTTGTCTTTGGCTGATGCAGGTCGACTTGCCCAGAATCGTGATGCGTTCAGAGCAGCTGTAATGGAGACAACGTTCTGGAAAGAATATGTCACATGATGAATCCTTCTATGAAACCAGCCTTATTCTTTTTTTAAATATTCACAGCTCAGGGCCTTAATTATTTGTTCCAACTGCTTGCTCATTGCCAGTTTCTGCACCATACTGTAATGAAGAATGATTATATATATATATATATATATATATATATATATATATATATATATATATATATATATATATATATATATATATATATATATATATATATATATATACACACATATATATAATTTGATGATTCTAAGTTTCAATTTGTGAGTTAATTGTTTTGATGTTAGTATTTGTCTCATGTTGTTAAATGTAGCTTTAGCCATTCCTATCCTCTTCTTAATTTATATTTCACGTCTGACATCTCCACAAGAAAATGTCTATGCTTGTCGTAGATTTGTGATAGGGGAATTAAGACATAGATTGGTCCCTTCTGAATAGAAATAGAACAGGTGATAGCTCAGTGGGAGATAATAATAAAATTAGATGTTCACGAGTGAGATGGTGGGAAATAATAGAGTCTGTCCCTGAAACTCGAGAAGCTTCTCTCGGTCAACAAATCTAGGTTAGTCAGACAGTCTACTAGAATGAATATATATATATATATATATATATATATATATATATATATATATATATATATATATATATATATATATATATATAGTAATATATATATACCACTCACATACCCACACACATAAGTGACGACAGTTAGACGCACAGACGTGAAAACTACAACAATGGAATATAGATATTTTTGGACGAGCAGACCGACACACTTGAATAAGTTTATGTAAATTTTATTATCCTAAGAATTTCACCACAACCATAAATTTGAATATCAATCACATATAAATACACATAGGTTAAAGAATTGCTAAAAGAATAGAGCCATAGGTGTAATCCTTTCCCCCTCTGTTGAGCCCACGATCCCGTTAGCAGAAAAGTTATAGCCCCCAAGAGTCACAGATTTATACGCTATGGTCTAGGATTTTCCTCTACAGTTAAGAACAGAGTTGATATATTAATCTATTATAAGAGAAAGACATCATTAGCAACAAACATGCATAAAGAAAAAAAAACACAAAGTGGGTGCATAAATTATACCATAAGGGAATCACTCAGTCCTGCCTTCTCTCTGTTCATTCACAAGTGGCCACTGACATTCTTTCTTACCTACAAACTTGATGTCTTGCACCTTCAGGCGCAAACTTTAGGACACACAGACACAGAGAATCCGTGTTCGTTTTGAGAAAGAGAACCTCAGGTCTGCAGATACAGGTTTCATCCAATGTTCCGGGGAGCGTTCACTTTACAACTATATTTTAGGATTATTGTTTATGTCACTTGAATCAGTTCAGGTAAGAAATGTTAAATGGGCTTACAATGTCAGAATCTCGAGGTTTCCAGTACTTAGGAAATGACAGGTTGGTAACTTCTCTCAATATAAAATTATTGGTCACACCACAATTGGTCAAACGTCGGAAATGTTACTGTTTGTAATTTTTCTCGCCACAGGTGCAGAATGTACATGAGATTTAGAGAAGAAATATAATATGGCTCGATAGGCCCAGTTACTGCATTTAGTCTTAAAGTTCGTGAGATGGGTACTCTGTCTCTTTCTGGATGCAAACACAATGCCAGACGGGTTGTAACTTGGAAACCCACGTATTTAAGTACAAAATGTTTCTTCTATGTTATTCTCATAAATACTGAAACCGCTGGTAGATTTTGGGATTGACCCAAATGCTGTATAAAAGAAAAAGAACCATACAGGATACTAAATCATAATATTATACTCACCTCCTACCCTACCCTCGCGTAAAATATAATATTCACTTCGGTTATATAACTTAAATCAGAAACTATAAGCTTAGCGCTTGTCTCATCGTTTAAAACTCCCGTGAAATAAATTCTAGTCATTTTAAAAAAATCAATCATCATGAATTAGAATTACGTACATATTCCGTCAATACTCAATGATGAATCAGTGCATTTACCAGTTAGTTAAAATATTCACTGACTGGTTACTAGCAATTTAATTTAATTTATTTATAGCTGAATGAGTTTTAACTAGAAATTAGAATTTATTTTTTTATCTGCTGTAACACGTAAACTTAGCGAAATTAGAATGACTCTCCTAACTGGTAAAACACTCTGCACAAAAATCTAGTGAAGATATAATTCGAACTAACAATTAATCACTCGACAATACTAGTCACCATATTTACCTCACGCAGAACTACTTAAGACTATTCTCCAACGAAAACTGAGATTTTACTTAATAAAGTAATCTAGAAACGCAGCTAGATATGTCTAGAGAAACTGCGGAGTCTGAATGCATAAAGCCTAAACTGATGGGGTTTAAATATAGGGAAGAAAGAAATAGCCCAGACTTAATACATTTAGCACCTACGTCCAGATTTACATATTTCCTTCTCTTTCTGCGAATAAACGAATTTCTTCGCACCAATGCCGAAACCAGACTCTCTCTGTTGCGAACTGACTCATTTGAGATCCAACGTAACGTAATAGACCCGACTCGTGCGAGATTTCCTCGTCTTACCAGATCACCCTATTACTGCCTGCTGACTATGGTCATAAACGCAATATGATCGAGCTCGTCTTTGATCTCAAATTTTTCACCGTGAATAAGGTTATTCCTGCAATAGGATTATTCAATAGGCACACGAGAGTTCTCCCTGTAATGTACGGGGTATCCAAAAAGACTTCCGCAGTTCGATAGTATTCCACTGTGCCACCAAATGTAATGCATTTCACCTCCCTGCCTGTGTAATCCTACTGATCCACCAACGACCAGCGCACACCAATAGTAGTACAAACCGTGTCCCTCAAAAGTGACACCAGTTGGTTGTTCACAAAGCCTTTATTAAGAACCAGTGAACCTGTACCATTATATGAGGACATGACTGGTAACGGATGTCCACATAGAAACCTTGGGACTCTGTTACCAACAGATTACTGGTGGCAATGAATATAGAGATATATATATATAGGAAGATATCTATTTGTTTGTATACTTGTTATGTTTGGAAATATTTGGTAATAATATTTTGGGTCTAAGATTAGAACTCTAGTCAAAGGGCGAATACTCATTTTTTGCTTCGAGTGAAAGTAAATATGTAGTCGCCCCACTTGAATATAGTTGAAAGGTTAACATTAGCGCATGCCCAATGAGACGGTTAGTCGTCGTTGGGTCTTCCGTGATGATAGACGAATCTTGAAGGCCGTCGGACAAAAGGGAGTCATAAGTTTTTGGTCATTGTGATTGATTCTGGGGAAAAGAGGAGTTTCTCTTAGTAGACTATGATGGTCGATACTTCTCCCAGAATATATATATTCTTTACGCCGAGGGAAGGGCGTGTGCTAGTTGCTAGTGTTTTTCTGAACTTAAGGTAAAGAAGGAACATTTTCTAAAACTTTACCTGGGCCTAACGACATCATAGATGTTATATCATCTTTATATATTTGATGGATCGTATGTAGACGATTCCTACACTAGCAACACTGTGAGTGGACATATGTAACATTTCTTATGGGTATGGAAAACCCAAGACATTAGTTGAGCAAATGAACGGAGCTTTCATTTGTAGTGAGGATATCTTTGTGAATGAACGCCGCTCACTGGGACCAGCACCATTTTGAACCCCACTGTTGGTCTGTTTGAATTGTCAGTCAGAGAACAGATATATCTTATTTCCTGATGGCGATACCAAGACCTACATTGTATTGACGTCCACTCTTTGTTATTTGAGATTGACACCCTTAAATAAAAGACCCTGTTGAAGTTAAAGCCTAAAAGACTTAGCCTGAAAGACGTAGTCAGCAGAGGGTCTGTAAGGGAGCATTGTGATGACCATTATTATTGTTAACTCAAACTGATACGATTAGTCAGTGGAGATATGAGACGATAGACAATCAGAACTATATATTTGCTACTATCGTTCAATTATATTTACATGCTATGAGATTGCCAAATTGATGTTGCCACCCATTTGGTCAAGTATCTAATGATTTATTGTGTCAACCTGTTCCAATGACTGTCAACCGTGCTGTCAGAGTGTGTGTCATTAAACTGTCTAAAACGTCTACAGTCTATCATTGACTTCCAGCCGTGAGGGTATGAGTGCATTGTTACCAACTTGTCAACTCCACAGAACCATTCATCCCATTCGCGTTACTGACATTCATACTCACACTTAACGTCAACATCCCTTGCCAGGGCCTCAACACGTTCCGGACAAGGCGACCTGTTAACCCACACTGTGTTTAGGTTTGAGTTGACCACTTACTCTCATCAAGCAGACGAGTACATACAAACATTCATGCCATCACTAATACATAAAGAATGACATTGATCAACGGTGTGAAATATACACTTATCTATGTGATGGCCAGAGAAAAACAACCGTTATCAACGTGGTGTCTGAATGTGGTGTCCCCTATTAAACTTTAAACGTTACAGATCTTCATTTATCAATGTGGTGGCCAGTCACATTTACACCAATAACAGCTTTATCAACTGGTAGGCCAGCTTTCTGGGTTAACCTGCACAGTAGACACCACATGGAAGTCAGCTACTAATACCAGACCGTTCCCTGTGGCCTGTTACGACACCTTACAGCTTGCAGCAGTACAACTCTACAGTCGATGTCAGCATGACCTGTCCTGTCAGCGTATGCAGTAATTAGGTCAGCGCTTATTGACATTTTGCTGGATAAAAACTAACACCAGTACACATCAGTGTTAGATTGAATATTTGACTGTGTTTGCAAGAGATACAGTGCAACCGAATTGAGAAGTCCTACTTATCAACGGTGGATTTTCCTGCACTGCTCTAGATTGTGTTGAAATTTAATAATTTAAGGCCAGAATCAATTATTAGTTAAAGTGGTAGTTTATTTAAAACTGTACCATTATATTGTATATCTGAGTCTTCTCTCTGCAACACAATACATTATATTACATATGTATTTATGCTATATGTATTTATGTTTACATATTATTTGTGTGTCTATGTCGTGGACGGTTGGTGAGGTGACTAATATAGGGTATACCAAGTCATATAGGTCCTATATTAGTGTTCTGTAGGGGGCAATTTTCTTAATTGAAAATTTGCTAGCGACAATTTGTTGCTATTTCTGTGCTTATCGTTGTTTTTGTGATATTTTTTCTGTTCTTTAGTTTAGTTTTGATTTGTTTGTATATTTGTAGGTCTACCCTTTCCTATTATTCAGTTCTATACAACTTTATATTTATACACTGTGGCGTTATTTGTTTTGTTTATTACGGCGCAGTTATCATCACAGGTTCTGTGATTATTTTCTTCTGTTTTTCGATTTAACTTATTTGATTTCTGCGAATGTTTTCGTATTGTCCTTCTTGATTGTCCTTTGTGTGTGTGTTCTTGGTTGACATATGCTATATAAAATATATTTGATCATACACTTATGAGCTTATGAAATTATGAGAAAGAATCAACTGATGATTAATTGCTATTATTAGAGGTACACAGTTGATTATACAAGACCTTATTTAAAGGCTTGTTTCCCACAGAGATTGGGATATAGGCAGCTGATTATACAAGTTTTTGTTAAAAACTTGCTCCTGTTTGGTTGAAATAAATTTGTTATTTCAGTGATAATAGCCACATATTATTAAATATTATGGCAACTTTAGACTACTTCATTGAGCAAGGGAGAGCCCTTGGGATGACTCCTGAGGAGTTAAAAGAGTTTGCACTTTCTCATTATGCCAAAGCACAGAAGGATGAAGAGAAAAAACAAAAAGCTGAGGCTGAAGAGAAAAAACTAAAAGATGAGGGAAAAAAATATAATTGGAAGCTGAACAAAAGAAATTGCAGATGCAGGTGGAGGAAAGGAGAATCCAGATGGAAATGGAAAAGGAAGAAAAAAGATTACAAAGAGAAGCTGAAGCCAAGGAGAGAAAAGCAAAAAGGGAACATGAGGAAAAACTGTTAGCATTTGAGTTAGAAAAATTGAAATTGACAAATATGGGTATTGCTAATCAGTCCTCTAGTGGTAATGGTAAACCCTTTATTTACAAGGTCAAGGTACCAGCGTTCAATCCTTCCAGTGATGACATAACATTCTGGCTGGATAGATTTGAACGCTCTTGTCGAGCTCATAATGCGGATAAATCACAATATGCTAACCAGTTATCAGAAAATTTGAAAGGTGATTCTCTGACTAGTTTACGTTTGGTTGAAGAGACTGACATGGATAATTATGATGTTATTAGGGCAGCTTTATTGAAAAAATATCAATTAACAGAGGAAGGTTACCGTCTTTTGTTTAAGAAAATGGTACCTGAATCAGGGGTAGAATTCTCAGAATTCATTGCAAGGACACGTCTTACATTTAATCTTTGGATTGAGCTGTCCAAAACAGAAAAGACATATGAAGCCCTTATGGACTTGTTGCTCAGAGACAAGATTATGTCAAGTGTAAATAAACCATTCCTTGAATTCTTACATGAGCGTAAACCCAAGACACTAAAAGAAATGGAAGAATATTGTACCCAATACGTCACGGCACATCCGGACGTAGCTTTTAGCAATGCTAAGGTTAAGGAAGGCATGCCAGTTGCTTCAGCAACACCATACAACCCTAATTATTCACACAAATTTCAGGGACCACAAAACAGGTTTGATAAAAAGGGTAACCATAATAGTTATCAAAACCAAGGTAACCAATCATTTCAGGGTTCTTCTACGAAGAACTGGAGACAAGCCGACAGCCCTCAATTCAGGGGTGGTTATAATTATAGGAATTTCCGCAGAGGAAGTCATTATAGGAACTATCCAAGTCATCCATCATGGAGAAAACAAGACCATAGTTATAGAGATACTCATTATAATAAATATGATAATGATAATCTCG